>CANYBF011128774.1:0-12399 GCA_948192965.1 Dalechampia spathulata
CTTGTCAACCCCAGGTGGTGTGGGCCTGTTCCTGTTAGGGAAGGGAGTCAAGTACCCTTCTTTCTACAGTTTGGCAAAAATCTTCGACATCGGCTTGCCAAGATTGGAGAATTTCCATGGCTGTTCCATAGTGTTCACCTCCACTACTTTCCTCTCAAGTTATGTGAACTGTGGCCTAGAGGTATTCCCCGTTGTGAACTTGCGGGAAGCGAAACTCTCCTTCTTCTTCTCCGACTCAGCCAAGTCCACCTTTATGTCCAAAGCATGGACGTCAGAATAGTCGAGGTAAGTATGGAACCGCTTCTTCTCCATATGCGGCGTGTGACACCCCCAAAATGAGCCATAATTGGCCCAGAACGGCCCGGAATGATTCGAATTAACCCGAAGTGGCCCAAGACCAACCCGAAATGGTCCTGAATCATCCCGGATTTGATCCGAGTCAAGACGGTCCAAAATTAAGGTGCGAGAGTAAGTTAATTATTGAAAAATATGACATAAACGTGGGTATGGAATGCTTAAGAATAGGAATTTAACTCATGCGAATTAATTTTGGATAAAAATTATTAATACATTTCAATTAATTACTTACCATAGGAGTCAGTAATTAATTGATTCTTACATGTTGATTCGACCTTGGAAAATGCTAATTGATATTTCATTATTCACCTTCACATAATTATCTTCTCATTAATATTAATTATCATTAATTATCAAATGAACTCTTATTTGAATATTTAATTCTAATAATTGAAAATTTCTAGAGATATCCCTATTTAATTTTAATTGTTAACTTATCTTAATTTATTTTAAGTAGTTTACCTCTTTCAGAATAAAAATAATGTTTAAGGGATATTTACTTAAATATTAAATTTTAACTCTCTAGCTAACACATAACTGATTGAAGCTAATAGCCAACATACCAATCTTAATAGGACAAACATCCTTTATACTACGATTATGACCTGTATACTTATAGATGTGTATTTTGTAGGATAATTGATAATAAATTTAAAACTTGTTGTAGGCTAATTTTATTGCCATAAAACACACTTGTCAAGTTTTTGACATCGTTACTATGGATCAAACCTAGATCACTCATGTGATAAGCGAGAATATTGTCACATCTACACACGTATCATATATAGATGCATTGATCATAATTTATGATACAATGAATGAAGTATGAAATTAAATGAAATGATGACATGAAGTGTTGATAAATGTTTATTTGATTGGATATGCATGAAGGGTTGATGGAAAGAAGGTATTTTTGAGATGAATGGTTTTGTTTATTTAAATGAATATGTGATTTACTTGTATATATGTGTTGAGTATTAATTATGCGTATATTATGAAATGGGTGATTCTTTGGTATATATTTTATATATCAGTTTAAAGTCTTAATAAATTTAATAGAATGATGATTTAGTGTATGTTGGGTATGTATATTATATATAAGTATATGTACAAATAAGAATATGTATTACTATAAATTAATAATATTAGAGGTAGCTTTCATTATGGGGGTAGAGAAAACTAAACTTTGGAGGCCATACAAACTTTTCCTCCTTCCTTTATCTTTTTCCACATACACACAAAACGAGATTCACTTCTTATCATCATCATAACTCTTCTTTTTCTTCTTTCTTCATTCTTACAAAACTAAATCTTCAAGGGTTTGAGATCTAGGTAAGAGGAAGCAAGAATCTAAGATTGTTGTTATTCTCTTTCTTTACTTTATATATACTTCTTCTCTTGAGTTATTTTCTTGTCGTTAATTTTAGTGATCAATCATGGTAGTTTGAAAATATGGGATCTTGATTTTATGGAGTTGATTTTGGATTTGCTAATAAATAATTATCATATCCACTCTTAAAACTTACAATATAGTTATATATGTAGGATTCTTATGATGTAGTTGGATAATTTGCTATCATTAATGATATTGGTATATGATATGCTTAATGTAAATGTCATGTATGAAAGCTTAAACACCTTATGGTGATACTGGTAAGTGTATGAGGTTCATAATAATAGGATCATGTATATCCATGAATAGTAGAATCATTTTAAACTTAATCATGCTTGGATGGAGTTGAGTCAAATAAAAACTTTGATGAATTGTAATTAATGAATGATTGAACTTTAAATTATGTTAAATTGATGTTTTTAGCAAGTTTTAGAAGTGTTTTTAAGGTGTTTTGGTCATGGGAATGGGTTAGGGAGGTTAAGGAACCATTTGGGGGTGTTTTGGGTGTTGAAAAATGATGAAAATGGGTGTTTTTGGGGGAGGACAAGTCTTACATGACTCGTGTAGCTTGCGGGCATCCTAAAACATGTATAGTTTTGTGAGGTCTAAGTTCTACATGACTTGTGTAAGCTGTGCAGAACTCATGTATACTTTTAAGGCATGTTTTGAGTAGTTTTTGATGAGGAAACTTGATGCATGATGCATGAAACTTATACTTGACTTTAGGAAGAATAAAAATGAATGAAACATGTTATTAAATATTGTTTTACATGTTAAATATGTGAAGGAGTGTGAATATGATGTAAGGATGAAATTTTATTATAAAAAGGTTAAAAATAAATAGTATTTTGCTTATAACTTAGTATATGATGAAATCTTCTTATGTTATTAATTATATCATTAAATTATACGTTCATTATAGAAGTATATATATTTTTAGGTTGCGTATCAATTAAATAATATTAGGAATCCTTTTATGATTTACTTAATTATATTAAGTCATAGACTTACATGTGAGGTGATTGAAAGAATGCAATGTGACATTATTCTTTGTATGAATTGCTTCTTTTATTAAGTATGAATACTTTGCAATGTTATAGGTGGTTTGAAAGAAGATTTACAAGTATCACCAAGGGGTTTGGATAAAGGAAAATCCATTACAGGTTTGTGCTAGTGTTCCATGACTAATAATTGGTCCTTGAAGGAATGTTTCATGAATGCATGATGACATATGATTGAATTTATATTCATATTATGACATGAAGGATATCAATGCATCATGACATGTATATTTGATCATTCTTCATAATCATAGCATGTCATGGTGATGTAGAGGTATAAGGATGGGATGATTATAGAGTTAAATAGAGTTACTATTGAGATATTCCTACGGGTATGAGAAGTACCGATACATTAAAGGAATGAGATGTTCCTATGGGTGCGAGAAGTATTGATACATTGGGCCCAGTATAAAATTTTGCACAATCATAGAGGTATCAAAGATTAATATGAAAAGAAAAAAAATAAATCAGAAGGAGAGCGCAAGACATTTTTGCATCCTCAAATGGCATGTTCATCACTTAATATGAGTTCATAGTCAGGTTCACAGTATGAAAATGCTATGAAGGGATACTCTACTACAAAAGGCATTTACTATAGAAATATGATACAGACCTTTGGTAAAGAATGTTGATGATTGTTGAATGTATTTATTTCATGTGGGAATGATTGGTTTGTTATTATCACTTACTAATTACATTGCTTAATATCATTTAATAGCACCATTGAGATTATTCTCAACATTTATCATTTGATGAATGCAGGCACAAGTGTCACGGGTGAGCACAAAGGTTAGTGTCATCAGCAAAGTCATGGTGATGTAGAGGCATAAGGATGGGATGATTACAAAGTTAAACAGAGTTACTATTGAGATATTCCTATAGGTACGAGAAGTACCGATACATTAAAGGAATGACATGTTCTTATGGGTACGAGAAGTATTGATACATTAGGCCCAATATAAAATTATGTACAATCGCAGAGGTATCAGAGATTGATATAAAAAGAAAAAAATAAATTAGAGGGAGAGTGCAAGAGATTTTTGCATCCTCAAATGGCATGTTCATCACTTGATATGAGTTCATAGTCGGGTTCACAATATGAAAATGCTATGAAAGGATACCCTACTACAAAAGGCATTTACTATAAAAATATGATAGAGACCTCTGGTAAAAGTGTTGATGATTGTTGAATGTATTTATTTTGTATGGGAATGATTGGTTTTTTGTTATCGCTTACTAATTGCATTACTTGATATCATTTAATAGCACCACTTAGATTATTTTCAACATTTATCATTTGATGAATGTAGGCACGAGTGTCACGGGTGAGCACAAGGGTTAGTATTATCAGTAGCTGGTTCAAAGTTTTAGTTGAATTTTAGGTAGAGAACTCAGACTTAGCTTTGATAGCCAATGCCTTAAACCAAGAATGTACATTACAAAAGGAGGAATATAACTATACTAGATTTATTAGGAGACAGTTTGGTGGCCTTAATCATTCTTCTAATTCATAAAAGAGGGGCAAGCATGGTGGGTTAGTTGTACCATGATCATCAAAGTTTAGACCACCAATACCTTGTAGAACATAGAGTAAACAAGTTATCAGTCGTAATGGTTCTGAGATGAGACTTATACCATATCATACTTATGGTCGACAACATGTAGAAAGTTATAGAGTTAGGACAATAGTGTGTTACCGATATGGAGGCACTGGATACTATGCTCAAGAGTGCCTTAATCGAAAGGTGATGCCCGTTTATACAGTAGCAGAGGGTGCTTCATACCAATAGAGTCCTATAATTTGACCTACATCTAAGATTTCTCAAATTAGTGAATTTAGCAGAGGATGGGGTAATTTTCATATTCTTAACTTAGTAGTTAAAGGTCAGTGAATCAATTAGTAGGAGCACCAGTAAGGGTTTATAGTCTATGTCAGGCAGAAGAGTTATAAGCTACGGATGTGGTGATGGGTAATTTTCACATTCTTAACCATGATGTATTAGTATTGTTTGATCCAGGATCCAGTCATTCATACATCAACATTAAGATTGCATGTTTATTAGATATCATAAGTGAGAAACTAGGGTATGATGTATTGGTGTCTAGCCCTTTAAGCAAAAACTCCATTGTGAATAAGATTTATTGATAATGTCCACTGGTTCTTCAGAGTATAGTCTTTCCTTCAAATTTGATTGAAATGCTATTTATCAAGTATGATGTTATCTTAGGGATGGATTGGTTGTATCAATTTCAAGCAGTGATGGATTGTCAGAGAAAGACTGTTGCATTTCAGCTTTTGGGTCATGAATCAATTTGTATTTAGGGTATCAGACCATTAGTAGTGTTTAGTTTAATTTCGGTAGCAGTTGCTCAAAGATTTTTGACACTGGGTTGTAAGGCCATATTAGCACATGTGGTTGACACTTGATATTAAGAGTTACAATTGGCTAAGATTTCGATAGTGTGTGATTTTCCAAATGTATTTCACGATGAGTTACCAAGGTTACCTCTAAATAGGGAAGTTGAGTTTAAGATTGAGACCTTACCAGGAACCAAACCAATATTAATTATGGCTTACCTTATGTCTTTGACTAAGCTAAAGAAGTTGAAACAACAATTACAGGAGTTATTAGATAAATGGTTTATTCAATTGAGTGTATCTCCTTGGGGAGCACCTGTATTATTTATGAAAAAGAAGGACGGATCAATACAGATGTGTATTGATTATCGATAATTGAATAAGGTAACTATTAAAAATCATTACCCTTTACCTTGTATTGATGATTTGTTCAATCAATTAAAGGGAGCGACTATGTTTTCCAAGATCAACTTGCAATTTGGTTATCATCAGTTGAGAGTACAAGAGAATAGTATTTCAAAGATGGCATTTCATACAAGGTATGGTCACCATGAGTTCTTAGTTATGCCTTTTAGGTTGATTAATACCCCAGCAGCATTCATGGCATTGATGAATACGGTATTCAAGGAGTATTTAGATCAGTTTATTATGGTTTTCATCAATGATATTTTGATTTATTCCTAAGAACAAGAAGACATTAATAGATATTTATGCCTAGTGTTGTAGTTATTGAGAGAGAAATAGTTATACGAGAAGTTGTCAAAGTGTTCCTTCTGGTTAAATTAGGTTTGCTTCCTTGGGCATGTGATTTCTACGGAAGGTGTTAGAGTTGATCCTAGTAATATAGAGGCAGTTATGAATTGGCAAGATCCAAAATCAATTACAAAGGTACGTAGGTTTTTAGGTTTGGCAGGATATTATCGATGCTTTATAAAGGGTTTTTCTATGATTGCTACACCCTTAACCATACTTCTTTGGAAGGATGTACCATTTGAATGGACTGAGAAATGCCAAAAGAGTTTTGATCTATTGAAATAGTGTTTAACATAGGCACCAGTTTTGACTTTGCCTATACTAAGGAAAGAGTATATTGTTTATAGTGATGCTTTGCTTAATAGGTTAAGATGTTTCTTGATGTAATAAAGAAGAGTGATTGCTTATGCTTCTCGACAACTTAAGCCGTATGAATGAAATTATCCTACACTTGACTTAGAATTAGCTGCTATAGTTTTTACTTTAAAAATTTAGCATCATTATCTTTATGGTGAGAAGTGTTATATTTACACTGACCATAAAAGCCTTAAATATTTAGGATCATAAAAGGAGCTTAACTTGAGATAGAGACAATGGATGGAACTCATTAAAGATTATGACTGTTTGATAGATTACCATCCGGGGAAAGAAAATTTGGTAGCAGATGCCTTAAGTAGGAAGAATTTTGCTAGATTGCAGCAAACTTCAATGATGCTAATTCAGGAGATTTGTTATATGAAAGCTATTTTGACAGTATAGCTAGATTATATCTTATCTGAGTTACAACTTCAAGTCAAGCCCTTATTGACTAAACATATCAAAGAGGTTGCTCACAATGATGCCAAACATCAAAAATAGTTAGAGAAGATTCAAGTAGGTAATCATAATGTTTTTACTCAAGATTCTAAGGGGTTACTGAGATATAGAGGTCGTATTTATATCCCAGCAAATGAAAATTTGATAAGGTATATTCTAGATAAAGCTCATAATTCCTTATATTCATACCATCCGGGAAGCACCAAAATGTATAGAGATTTAAAATTATCTTATTGGTTGGTAGGCATGAAGAAGAATATAACAAAATTTATTAGTCAATATTTAGTCTACTAATAATTGAAGGCAGAACATCAGGTATCGATGGGGTTGTTACAGTCACTCCTAATACTAGAGTGGAAATGGGATAGAGTGACGATGGATTTCATTACAAGATTGCCTTTGATACAGAGTAAGCATGATACAATTTGGGTAATCATCAAAAAGCTGACTAAGACAACACATTTTCTACCTGTAAGGATGGAGTGTAGCTTAGAGTGCTTAGCAGAATTGTATATCAGGGAGATAGTGAGACTTCATAGAGAGCCAGTGTCCATTATTTCAAATAGGGATCCATAATTTACCTCATAATTTTGAGGAAGTTTTCAATAAGCTTTAGGTACCTGATTGTACTTAAGCACTGCATTTCACCCTCAGACTGATGGACAATCAGAGCGGGTAATTCAGATTTTAAAGGATATGCTATGGGCATATGTATTAAAATGGGCTAGTAGCTGGGACAAATATATTCCTCTTATCGAGTTTACCTATAACAATAGTTTTCAGTCGACCATTCAGATGGCATTATATGAAGCATTATATGGTAGATGGTGTAGAATTGATCAGGTATAGAAACCATCAAATTAAATCCTACTTCCCCCAATCTAGATATTTAATAATTTTGCAGTAGTGGAAAGAAGGGTTAATCCCACAAGGATAAATGAACCTTCAAATCTTTATGATAAAAATAAAATAAAATAAAATAAAATTAAAAAAAATCAAAGAAAAAGAAATAAAATGAAATTCAAATTTTAGAAAATATCAATATGGAGAAACTTCCCAATCGCAAGCCATAATTAATTATTGCTAGATCATGATCATTGATGTAATGATAATCCAATGGTAAAATCACCAAACCGGTTATAGAACACCAAAAAAGCCTCGTATGAACCAATTCTTTCTTATTATTAAGATGACCAGGAAGCAGCTCTACAATCACCTCTAATTTCTAGATAGATAGGTGGAATCAGCTTCACACACAGTCTTCCAGAAATCGTATTAAGGATTAGAAGAACTTGATTCTAATTAACAACTAGCTCCGCCATGTTCAAACTAGATCGTTTAATTCACAAAGAAATTTAAAAGCCTTTTACCTCAATTAACACTTTGATTGCTACTTTAACAAGTCGAGTGACAATTATGGATCAAATAACTTACTTAGTAGTATGTATAAAATAGAACAGTGCAAAGGGCCCTTTTTGACACGTCCCTAAGAAATACAATGGTTTGTCAATTTACAGAATTAAAATGAATATTGATTTACCATTGAAATTAGGAACGATTTAATCTCACATGATCTTCAATAAATTAATTGTGTTGCTCTTGATTAGGAAATAGAAATGCCTAACCAAGCATCATAGGTGGCAACATCAATTTAAGAATAAAATTGAATACTTGAAAGAAATAAACAATAATATTAATGCTAATATTCGACCAAACAAAATCTAACTCTACTCAACACCTATAATAGAAGCAAGTCTACTATTTATAAGAATTAAAAATAGATTAAATAAATAAAATAAATATCAATCCTTATCTTCAGATAAAATCTTATAAATCTAATCTTATCTAATCCCAAATTTGAAAATAGAAAATCAAATCCGTTAGGTCCTTGTGCCCTCTCTTATGCCCATAAGCCTTGATCATATAGCTTGTATTCTACCTTATCTTCCAAAATATGGTAAAAACTCCTTTTTAGCGTCCCTTATACTTTTCCCTGTTTTTACCTGTAAAATACAAAAATATAACCAAGTCAAATGTTCTAGCTACTTTCCTAATTTAAAATGGACGATTTTATACATGAAAACATGTATTTTATTGCTCGATCATATGCCTCAACACTTACTTAATACTGGCTCTCAAGCATTCTTAATCCCCTCCATCAAATTAAAAGCTGAATCTATTCTAATCAAAACAGCAAGAGTTAAAGAAACAACATATATTTCTAACTTCTAAACATAAGTATTTCATTAAAATAATCCAACCATTAACAGAATCTCAGTAAACACAAGGATTTCAGCCCACAATATTCCTGCATAGCCATCATAAATTAGGTCCATGCAAAATATTGTAACATAAATCAGCACATAGTAGAAAAGTTCTAAACCCGCCAAGCATCCATTGCTTTTGTTTTAATCATTCATTTCAATAAACTAGTTGTCAGTAAAATTTAAATTCAAGAACTACAAAAAGTGAGATATGAATCGGCCCAAACAAGGGGGATACTCTCCCATTGCTAATGTCTCCGTACACTATAGTGGCTTAAGGGGTGTTTAGGTCTAATCCACCTAAAACCAATTAGCAAAGGTAAAAGCATTAAGTTCCTTTGTATGGAGTGTATTTTTTTCAAACTTGTAATGGCCTAAAAAGGGTCAAATTCTCCCAATCATGAACTACTCCATACACAATCTGCTTAAAGAGCTTGAGTGTTGTACCACTCAAACCAATCAATGTTGGTTTCAATAAATTTTCTCTTTAGTTTTTTCTTTTTTTTTCTGGTTCAGCTGTTAACATTTCAAACTAGATAACCTAGTGGTAGGGAAATGAACTACACACATGCTAATTCATTCATGCAATTAAAATCAGATTAAAGGCATAACATAAATATTTAAGTTAATCACCAAGTGTTTTCATCAATTCAGCCTATAGTTGAACATTTTGTCAGAAATAACTCATGCAAAGTTATCAAAAACAATAACATGTTCTCAAACATCAAAACTATTTTGAAAGAAAACTGGTTCAAGGATTTTAAAAAGAAAGAAGTAGACCAAGAAAGTTAAGTGAAAAATAAAAGTAGAGTAGATAAAAATAAAAAATTTTTGATCAAACACATACTGCATAAAAATGGTCCATAAAAACACAAAAATCAGCAACAGTTACCCATAATTACCCCCCCCACCTACACTTAAATCACATTGCCCCAATGTCAGTCACAACACAGTAGTGAAAAAACATAAAAAATAGATTGAAAATGTTAGATATTGCTTGTTTATTTTGCTCTACAACTAGTGGGGTAATCACTGTTGCATCTCCAATGATTGATGCATCTCACCAACTTCTGCATCTAACTCATCCAACCTTAAGAAGATTTATCAGAAAGCTTCCTCTATACTGGCTACCATCTTATCCAGTTTAGTATGTAGCACTAAAAATTCTTATAGCAATCTTGACTCAGCAGCAGCAGCAGACTTAGGCTGCAAAGTGGAAGCTGGTGTAGGCTCAACTGTCAATTTCCCTTTCTTGAAAACTCTATTATGCATAGGAATAATTAGTCCAGGGGGATAGAATCCGTAGCCAGGGGCTTCCTGCTTTTTATATAGTAAACCCATCTCATCCAAACTAGACAAGTCAAAAGGTAAAAGTTCAACAGCCTGATGGAGATTGTGAGAATAAGGGTTAAACAGTTTTAATTGAATAGCAAGGTGGGTCACAACGTGACCAAAAATTAGTCGCTTAGAAGTTACGACTGCTACCTTCAGTTGAGCTACTATGAAAGAGCTTAGATTGACTGCTTTCCCTTCTAAAATACATTGTAGAAAAAATAGCTCCATCCTCGTGAAAATTCTTGGTGAATCATTACTACAAGAAAAACTGTAAGCTAACAGTCTATGCAAATAAGTTAGAGAATTGTATAACAAGTAGGAATCTTTTACCGAGGTAGGGTCATATTTCTTTGTAGCAACAGCTATATACTTCTTCCATAGCTCCTCTGCATTAAATTTCTCTGGAATATCGTAGAAGGCATCAATATATTCATCCATTATTTCATCAATCAAACCAAGAGTCAAATTGAATTTGTTAATGGAAAATGAAAAGTGTTGTCCCAAAAGTCTAAACCGAATAACATATAGGCTATCCAAAGCCAATAGCTGCTGTTTATCAAGAACAAAGGTACTATAAATGTCATGACTTTTAGCTACATAACATGCTCCCATATTATGAATACTAATTCTCTATTCAAGAAAATCAATAATCATCTTACAAAGGATTCCATATATTTATGATTAAATGCAAAAATTTTTTTTATCATGCATACAATCCATCAACTATATTTGATCCATTATCATTCCCAGGTATTATCATACTATCATAGTTTAAAACATCACCTTATTTAAGTTATTAATACACACACATCATTATTTTACATGTTTAAGGATTGTCATAAGACATTATTGCCATAATTAATAATATTTTCAATTATTTAAAAATATTGTCTATCATTATTTTAGTTACTGCCAAGTACTTATTTTAATAGTTGTACAATTATTATGAAAAATAGAAGTTTGACAAAATCCAAACCATTTACCAATAACGTATTGGAATTGTCTAGCTGCTGTCATTAACGATCTTGCTTCTCGGCTTTGCTTTTTCTTACGTTTATTAATTGACAAACGCTGAGTATAAAACTCAATGGTGCTAGTATAAAATTTAATGTAAATGTAATTATAGGTGCCGATTTTTACCACCTCCCAAAGAGAGGCTTGTAAAGCTCATGGACCGAGGATCACACTTGGAGTGAAAGCGCGGACTTCCCGAGGGGCTACCTCGAGGAATGATACAGACTCAAAAGAGTCATAAGGGAGTCACCACCGGATGGTTCCATATTGGTTCAATCAACCCATAGTATGAGTGCTAGTTAAACCCTTCAGAGATTGGATTCGGGTGGTGAAGATCTATTTCTATGAGTTTTCAAAATGGATTTTACCATTATAGTTGGAGTTAATTATCCTAAGCAGGTAAGCATATTGAAGCAGGGATTTAAGGGGTTAATAAAAATTACAATTGCAGTCAGAATTAAATCCCTTAGTCTCTATGGACTTAGTATAGAGTAAGAAGGGTATCGAACTCGGAGAGCTAAGTACTATTCCAATTTCCAATTATAAAATTCATTGATTTCTAATATCTTTATGTCACGAATTGAATAGGTAAGGATTATAATGATAAAGTAAATATTGATCCTTAAAGATGTAATTAGTCAAATCAATTATGAATAATGTTAAAACAAACCAATATAGAAATGACATTTTCATTTGTACTATATAGTATTCTCATACCTATATAATGTTTATTCACATTATTTTCCATAAAACTCTCATTTTATAGATGCAAATATGAAGCAATTAAGAAACATATGACATAATTATCATTCTCAAGAAGTGGATTCCAACAATCCTTTAACTAGAGTGATTAACATGAATCTTCCATTACTATTACTAATTCTCATTAGATAATGGTAATTTAGAATCCAAACATGGTGATCAAGCATGTGAAGATGAATTAAGTACTTCATGCAACCAAGAATGTCAACATATATTCATTCTTCAATTTATACTAACCATAAATAAGAAATCAAAGAAAAAGGTTTTAGAATAAAGTAAAACTTA
>CANYBF011129105.1:0-19023 GCA_948192965.1 Dalechampia spathulata
TTGCATTGCATATGATGTTTATTGATGGATTGCTTATGTTTTCATGATTGATTATATGTGTTTCTAGCACCACTGAGTTTATCTCAGCGTTTGTCATTTGATGAACGTAGGTTCAGAGCCCACAGGGGAGCGATCAGAGAAGGATTAGAGGTCATCAGCAGAGACGGATTGATCTCTACTCGGTACGGGACTCCTGAGGCATACTCTGGCTTCTTTTGGTTGTGTAGCTAGGGTGTGGCAGTAGTTATGTATGTATTATACAGACATGTACTTATTGTATAGCGCATGGTGGTTTTGTATATACACTCACTGTTTGTATAACATTTTTTATTTATATGAAATACAGTTAGCCCGTTTGTATATGTTACATGAGTGTATGGATGGATCTCGGGTATAGGATGCATGCACATCACGTTGTTTCCGCCGCATAACCACCATTAGGCTTAGAGTGTGTCCCCATACGACGTATTCACAATGTATCCTTGACGGTTCAGACACTGGTCCACTAGAGGCCGCTGTTTGTGTCGTGGGAGCATGTCCTCCTGGGTATGGGCAGGGTGTGACAATAAACGTTTTAGAGATAAAGAACGAAGGACATCTACATTAAAAGTAAGAGTTACTATCAAACTGTCACTTCTAATCTCTAAACTGGTTTCTCTATGTTTTTGATGCAAAGATCTTCTTTTGGTTTGTTGTTTTAAAATGAAAATTTTAAATTTCTTCTGCTGCTTAATCACTAAACAAACCAACATGCATATGATGAAAACTAGCTTAAAATAACATGAAAAATGAATCTACATGAAAAATTACCTTGAAACTATGATTTTCTTTAAGTGAGACTGAAAGGAGAAGGAGAGAATGAAGAGGTTGAAATGTTTTTGGTTCATGGAGTGAAAAATCCCACTTCCTCCTCTTTTAATTCCATATTTATTTATTTATTTTAATAATTTCAAAGAAGGAGCCAATAGGAAAGTGACACATGGTAACATATAATTAGCTTACTTAATAAAATTGAATTCTAATTCCTTTATTTAATTAATTTCTACATAATTCCATGTCATGGTCAACATGGTCATACATATCATACATACACATGACATAGGTACATGCATACATATTTTTAGTTTCCATAAATACCCTTTCCTTTTTTATGAAATGACATTTATGTCTTTAATTAGTACTTAACTTCTAATTAATTCTAACTTTATTTAAACTTCTATTTATCCATTCTAACACATACTTTCTCATACAATAACATATCTAACATATCAAAACATCACATTTTACATATAAATCCATCATAGGACATCATTGAAGGCATTTTATATAATCATACTAAATGCACTTCATAAGACATTTTAAGCTCATTTTCATCACCATAAACATCTTTTCACTTTCTTATCATTTCCTTCTCTATAATTTTCATATCATATAGAATTTATTCCATATCTATAACATTCAATGGTATACATCTCATATTAAGCATCCATAGATCAGTGCACATTAAAGCATTTCATTCATTAATCATTCATTCACTTTAACACATGCGTAAAATGCAAACATACAAGGATGTTGTGAATGTGGATGTGACATGACTATTTTCAAAATTAGTGAAATATTATTTTAGAATATAATTTGAATTTTTTATCAATGATTTGCATTTAAATTTTTCAAATTTTTTTCAAAAATTTTTTATAATTTTTTTAATTTTTTTCTAAAATACTTTTAAAATAAAAATATTTTCCTAATTTTTCTTTTAAAATCAATTTTGGAGAATTTGAAGATCCTTTGAAAGAATTTGGGAAATCAAGATAAATTTAATCAAAAGATACTAATATGAGAACATCTTTTCATTTAATTTTCTAGAAATTTGTGTAAAGAGGGCAAGGATATATGTTAGCCTAAGGACTTACATGAAAGGAACGAAAAGTTATTGGTGTAACTTTATTTTATGAATAGTTACTAATGTAACTCATTTCTTATAAACAATTGCTTTAATAACTTTTTTAATTTTAAAGTGACTCTTATGACTACTCAATCGATTAGAAAGATGGAGGAGCTTTGGGCAATGCTATTGTCTTTAAAAACTTTATTCATTTATTTATTTATGCTTTCTAGTTTGATTCCATGCAATATTCTATGATATCTTTGTTGTTATCATGTTGGTTTAGCTATGAAAAGTGTATAATATGACTTTGAATAACTTTCCTTCTTTGATTTTAGTACTTAATTGGTGGAATGATTCATTCAACAATCATTTCAATCTAATCTGAAATAATATTATTGAAGTCATATATTAATAAAATATTTTGAAGGATTTACATCCTTTTAGTGGAAAGATACCCTCATTCTCTTTTCTTTTCATTTAAATATGAATTAATCTTGTTTATCCACTATAATTCTCATATTCTTTCTTTTTTATCTTCTGTTTATATTGAAGGTTACACTAGTAACAATTTATTATCTAAAACTATTATGTTATAAACTCTTTTATGATGAAAGAGTTACTAGCAAAACTTTTTATTGAAGGAAATAGTTATTGATACAAACTTATTATTGTTGAAAACTTTACATTACTTGATGATGATATATTTATAATGAAATATGTTATGTTGTTTGTATGTTGATTATGGGATATGTATTTCAATGCTATTTTATTGTTATCTATCATGGAATATTGTTATGATCAATGAATGAATTCTATTTTAATTAAGTGATATATTGCTTGCTATATGTATGATATTAAGTTGAGCTAGCAATTATTCCTTGTCAAAATAGTTGCCCTAGCAAGTCTTTTGTTATGAAAGTGTTGTTAGTGCAACTCTTATATGGTGGGATAGTTGCTAATGCAACTTTATGGTTTGTTAATGTTGTCAATGTATATCTATGGTATAATGATGTATGGATGTTATATTTCTTTATATATCTATCATGTGGACTAACATCTATTTTATATGTAATTTGATCTTTTTTCTCATTAATCATGAACAATTTATTATGTTGTAAATCTATGGTTATTATCTATTCCCCCATTCACAAGTGTTGTAATTTTATCATAATTTTATTTTGTATCCCCTATGTTATCATTTATCTCTTTCTCATAGTTATGATGTGTAATTGATTGATATGTATATAATGCTTATACGCTACCTAGGAAATATGATAATTAATTAATAATTATATAACTTGGGCATGATAGATCTGACCACCCGAACCCTACTCTAAAGGGTTAGGTTTTAGCACTCTACTTAGGTTCAATCTGGTCACATTTACTGATTTTACCTGGTAGTGACTCCATAAGACCTAATCATTAGTCTATACATTCCTAGAGGGAGCCCATTGAGAGGATCGCTTTTCGCTTCAAGCAAGTTTATAGTGTTATGGTTATGAATCATTTTGATTGAATTAAAACCTCACTCGCACTTTGTCTCCTTCTTCTTCTAACCTTAGAGTTAATCTTGATTGGAGTAAAGCTTATAGATAATGATTTTTTGTTTTCAAGCTTTGAATTAGGCTTAGTGGTCTTACATACATCTAATTTCTTCTTGCTCTTCTTAGAATCTTGTACTATAATATTTTGATTCCCAGCATCCAAGATACTAAGTTCCATGTCATCGGCACAAGTAGTCAATTCTTCAAAGATTCTTAGCTTTATCCCTTGAAGAATGTAACACAGTCCCTAATTCATGTCCTTAAGGCACATATTGATTGCTAAAGTTTCAAAAAGATAATCCTTACAATTTAGGCTAAGATTCATCCATCTTTGAATGTACTCTATCATAGGTTCATCTTTTCATTAATGAGTTGTAATTAACTCGATAATGTTAACATAATGCATCAGGTGTTATAAAAATGATTGAGAAATTCCCACTCAAGTTGCTCCTAACTATCAATTGAGCCAACTTCAAGATCAATATACCAATCAAACATGTCATCTTTAAGAGATCAAAAAAATTGCTTCACTAGAAAATTGCTATATGTTCTAGCATTATTACATGTCTTTACAAAGTGATCAACATCTTGTCTTGGATTTCCTTTGCCATCAAATTATTAAAGCTCTTGAGATTGATAATTTGCTAGCATTTTCATCAATTCAATCTATTTCATGTACAGCTTCACACATGAATAAGAAAGTTATGTCAACATCTTAAATTACTCCTTGAAAGCTTTCTTAATAAGCTCTTCCAACTGAATAGTGATGATTGAGTTGTTGGCAATTGCTTAAGTGCTTCTTGTTGCATTTGTTGTTGAAGAATCTTATTCTTTCTCTTAGCTTGTTGGCAGATCAGGTGCTCCATTGACAATACCCTTCCTTATTGCGCTTGCCAACCTTATGGTTAAAGATGTAATTTCATCATCTTTTTTCTTGATCTTGTTTATGACTTCTTCCACCAACTTGGTCAAGTTGGTAACTTGTTCTTCTAATGAAGTAGCGTTGGTCACTATCATAAACATAGTGCCATCATGATTGCTAAAAGAAGTGATTTGGTGAGTTGATTGTGGAGTGAAGCTTTCACCTTAACATCCTTCATTATCACAAAACTTGAGCAAAGACAAGGAACCAACTTCCTTTGATGCTCTAACTTTTGCCCTTAGTTTTGATGAAAGCATCACTTAATGAAGATGAGTTGTTTACTTATATATCTCTTTGATTAGCTTTGTGTTCATCATAACATTAGAGTTGTCATCAATAGTCACCCTATTAGACGATTATGTAAGATTTTGAACTTGAGTCACTCTTAAACGAAGATTGAAATTCTCTAGTATTGTTGAGTCGCTCTTCCTAAATATCATTAGTATTAAAGATTTGATTTTAAAAATAAGAGATAAGAGATAGATATGGTCTCATTAAAGGGATCAAAAATTTATATGTGCAAAAAAAAATCTGGAAATGAAAATATCAAATTAGAAATTGAGCACCTTGATTCAAGTTCTTTTTGAAGCTTGATCTTGAATTTAAAATTGATTTGGAGAGTAACATAATTCAAGGGCTTTAAAGGCTTAATCTTTAATCAAACTTCATCTTATGGAAGATAACTTGATAAATTTGATGAACACCTTGATAAATTTGATGAACACTTTGATGATCTTCATGAATATCTTGATAAACTTGAAGAATGCTTTGAAGATCTTAAAAAACAGCTTGAGGACTTAAGATTTGGAAAGCTTTAAGTTTTGGCTTTAATAGAAGCTTTGTTTGTTAATTAGCTTCTAAATATGTATGGAATGAGGAGAGATCCAATATTTATAATGAAACAGGGTGAGGTCTAATAAGACAAAATCTCTATTACTTGAAATGATTGAATTCTTCTTAACCAATACCAACATAATTATCACCTTATTTATTCATTTTTATTTTTATAGCATTTATTTGATTGAATATTAAAATAATTTAAGTTTAAATAATAAACTAAATAATTTGATTAATATAAAACTCATTTATTTATTAGATTAAAATATCATTTAATTTGATTATTTTATAGATCAAAAATATTTATTTAATTGACTTATAAAATATATTTCTTTTATCATTTTAAAATAATTATTTAATCCAATAATTTCATAAATTAAAATACATTTCACTGATCTTTAAAAATTAATTAAAAATTTTCATATTTACAGATATCAATTATGTAAGAATTTTTAAAGAGAAGACAAGTGTTAATGAAGGACGGAGACATTAAACGGAAAAACTACTTTAATGATGCTTTCAATGATTAATATAATAGGAGGCTAGTTTAGGTAGAAGATCCGACTAAAAATCGAGTATGAACTACAGCAGAACAATTAGGTTTTCAGGAGTCCGAGATTTCTTTGTAGAAGATCGAGGTAGGAAAACCTAGCCTCGAAATCAGAAGAAATGTATTAATGCCACACTAAAACATTTACCAAATTTTACCTTTCAAAAAATTGAATTTTTTCAATTACCACTGAAAAATGATTTCATAAAGAAAACATATTTTGTATTTTATTCGACTCAATAAACAAGATGTGTTCCATAAAATTTCAACGGCAAACCACGTAAAACGAGTTTCTTTAGGAAAGGAATTTAGCGTCAATTTATAACAAAAGTAGAAAGAAATAAATATCTCAAATAAATTAAGAAATCACAATATCTTACATGGCAGAACAAATACGGTATGCGACGATTAGTTAACTGGCATGAATTGACCATAGAATTTACGGATGAAAGCTACTGCTACTTCAATGCTTTCAGGTCAAAAACCCTAGCAGTACCATCAAATGAAACTGAAACAAGAAATTCTTGATTACAAGATAAAGACAATGACTCGATCCTCCTGGAATGCCCACCAAATGTTCTTATGCAGCTACCAGAGCGGCTGTCCCATATCCGTACATTGCCATCGCTGCACCCAGTAGCCAAGTAGTTGGATACACCAATCCATTTCAAGCACGTCACTACATCCTGCCCACAACAGAACAAAAAATATGTTATTCTGCTGGACTGGTTGGAGACGTTGCAATCACTCACAAAATTGAATCACGTAAAGGTTATAGTAATTCAATTAACCTCATGGTTGCATATGCAGCGAGGTGATGATTGGGATAGATCCCAGATAATGAGTTTCTCATCTCTGCCTCCTGTTGCTGCCCATGGCATGCTGCAGAAGATCATTTTATTAGCAAGACTGCATAAAAGTAAATATAACCCACCTTTTCTTTTACTTCACCGCATGGTGATGCATATTCCTGCTTCACAAATGGAGGAAAAAAAATACATGCTCAACAACTAGGCTTTGCAGGACTCATCATTCTTTTATCATTTAGTTGTACAGTGCAAAGCAACAAGAAAAAGTTCCAACGAGTTTTGTACATGATGACTGAAAAAGCCTTTTCTATTCTTGTATGTGTTCAACCCGCTTCTAACTAACAATTCTAATGTCCCAATTCTTGTGTATTTCCTTAAAAAAAATGTAAGAGCACATGTCGGGCATGCCAGGAACGAACATGGAAAGACATGAAGGAATCGTACACAATTTTAAATCATACAAAATATGATCCATTTGTAGTTTTGTTGTAGCTCTAACTAACGGGTATAAGCATTAAAAGAATATGTTTAAAACATGAGCAAGAATTGTATTAAGACTAAAGAACCAATTAGCATAATCAGGTCCAACAAGGCTCTAGAGTCAAAATAAGCACAATTGAAATTCATTGTAGCATGCTGGCTAGAACTGAAAATAAATAACAAAATCAGGTGAGAACTGTGAAATTAAAAGATTAGACAAAAAATGCAGAAGTGCACAAAACCTTGGAACTTTTGGTCATTAAGCCATTAATTAAATAACAATAAAAAGCAATACTAGATATCACATCAAGTTCACTGTACCTTGGAGCAAACTCAACACCTGTAATGAAATCTGAATGCCCAGATAATGAGCTAATCATCTGCCCATAGTAACGTTGAATTTTTTCAGAACATAAGCCAAAATTCATCAGCAAAAAATGCAACACAAAAAAAAAAACATTTATACAGCAGCAGGTTATGTAGCTTCACATCATCACTGTCAATAGAAAAATGCAACAAGACAAATATATTAAAAGCATTACCAGATTCGTATATATAAGAATAAAACTGGTAGCTGGATATAAGATAAAAGCAACGTGATTATTTTCTGATCTATGATGATTATTTTGATGTGCATAATGCGTATCTGATTACAATCCAAGAACAAATCAACATCAAGGTATTAAACTCTAGTTAAATAATTACATTTCTCAGATTGGACTACCTATCAAAATGATTAGATTTCTTTTATAATAAAAAATTTTTTAAATTTGGTAAATAGTCATCTAAAACATTTAAGTGCTGTATCCGTTTCATGTATATAACTCAATAATACAGTAAATTTGATTGTTATCCAAATAAATCTACAATTTCAAAATGTAATGATTTCCTCCAAGGGCGTGCTTGAAAAATAATGAGGTTAACAATTGGCTCACAAGCCAATTGCAAAAAAAGATTGCAATATAATAAAATTTAACTTATCATTTTAAGTTTAACTTTACAATTTAAATACCTTTGATATAATACATATTAAATATAGTAATATATTATAAATTTTTGAGATCTAAATTTCATTGTATGATTAACATATACTACATAATTGTATGAAAAAGTAGTTATTATTTAATTAAAACTTATATCAAATTATTATTAATGTCTTTGTATGGTATATGATATATCATAATAAATTCATGCTTATAAATGCAATAACTTATTTCCTAAATTAAAGAATATATCCAAGCATTTTTTAAATATAAAAAAAATAAAAACATTCAAAAGCATTTAAAGATATATAAAACCACAAATATTAAAGATATTAACATACAAAATATAACAAAAACAATACCGGAAAACTAAAGCACAAGAAAAACAAAAACATCACAGCAATGGTGATGCCAACCAGCAATGACACCGATTAGAGGCAGTACCAAGTACCAACAGGAGACACTGTCGATACCAACCAGCCACAGACCAAGGTGAGACCAACAATTACCTTGGCGGCCATGACTCCTCGACTCCACCTGACTCCAACATGAACAACGTTTCCAAACAAAAACTCAGCCTCGACATGTTTTAATTAGGCCTATTGTGATGTTTCTTGCATAAAATTTATTGTTTGGACCTATGCCCTATTTTTCTAATTATTCTGTTTTTGGTTGGTGACAAGAGAAGGAATGCTTAGGCGCACGCCTTGCATCTTCTCTGGGAAAGAGCCAAGGCACAAAAGGCAAGCACCTTCACAAGATTGCACGCCTTTGAGAGTAAAAAGTGTAATAGGTTGAGCTAATGCACCTTCCTAATCGTTGTTTCCATTACTTTTTCATCTCATTGTATTTGTACTTGAACCAACACTAGATGAACATGATACAACAATTCATTTTCGCAATTTCCTCTATAAATAGATAACATGATAAACATAAATATCATTTGAAAGAATTAAAATATGAACTTATTTTATTTAACAAACAAAGGTTGAAACCATAATAAATGATAACAATTGAAAAAAGAAAAAGCAATATATAGAAGGTTCAAAACAAGGGAAAAAAACACAAACATGAATAGCTATAAATTCAAGAATTATATTCAAGAATTATATTCAGTTCTAACCTTCCCTGCTGTAACATTCACAATCTTAACAGAACCATCTTCAGCACAAGTAAGTGCACGACTTGAATCAGAACTAATTGCAAGGCATGTTAGTCCCTTAGTATGGTATGAATGACCTACAAAGTAATCAAATTAAGAGCCAAAGAAGAGAACAAACTTCTTGAGGAAAATAATTTATCAACTATGCAAAGAAACAAATCATAACAATTCTTCTTGTACAGCTTCTTTCAAATTCTCCTCCCCAGTTGAATTCTAAACAAATCAATTTCAACCAAAATAATTGAGCAAATATACAAGTTAAAACCCTTGAATTATACCTCTCACAACATGGATAGCCTCGGAACCTATTGGATTCCATATTCTAAAAGTGGCATCTTCTGACCCAGTGCAGACAATTTTACCTTCAAGAACCAAAAACAATTGGAGTGCAAACTTAAGTGAAAATCTAACCATGTCTTAACAGGTAGAATACAAAAATCAATCAAGTTTGCAGCCAAATACCATCAGAAGTAAAGTCACCACAAGTCACAGAACCACCATGGCCTGAAAATGTATTAATAAGTTTACCAGTGTCAGCATTCCACATAAAAGCGGTGCAATCAGTTGAACCTGCCAAAACTAAGTGACCTCTTGGATGCCACCTGACCCACTGAATCAAAATACAAATGATAGTATTTGAAAAGGAGCAATTCATAATGGTTAAGAAATAGAGAAAATAGCATAGGAATGGCAAAAGGGGGAGCGGAAGGAGTAGGGATAGGACAACTTCGAACAACACCAGCAAACACAACACAAGATTGTAACAACTAAAGCATTTGAGTTCAGTGTAATCCTGTTAACCTGTAATGACAAAAAAAAATTCATTCAAGTTCATGCTAACCTGCTAAACTTCATGACTAATTTATGACATGATTATTTATTTGCATGTTAACCCATAACCAAATTAAAAATTCATGACTCATTATTATTTTTGTTGTGTCAATCTGCTACTTATTTATTCATTTATACATTACTGGCGCCATATTAACCAAGTTATTTGAAGTTAACCACATCATATGTTTATTATTCATGTTAGTGGTATTGTAACATGTTAAATGTGTCATAAAAATTGAGTTTTTTGAAACAATTAGCTATTCTTGCAAGCGTCACCCATCAACCCATTCCATTTAGAGGTCAACATATGCCATGAACTTAACCTATCAACCCTAATTGCCCTACCCACATCGCCTTACCCTGTACATATTACTATATACATTTTCAATATTATATTATGCATAATTCTTAATAATAATATACAGATACTACAATTTATACATAAATAAACAATAATTAATATTTACTATAAAAATTTAAAGATTAATTATGCTAACATATATTAGGAGATATAAAAAATTTATAAATATGATGAAATAATAATTTTATGATTTTAGTAAATTAAATGTTTCAAAAATATGAAGAAAACCATGGCAAGGACAGGGACGAAGCAATATTACTCCCATTAGTTAACGCATGGCAAAAGAAATCCCCACCATTTGCAGGGTCAGGATTGGGATTGGAAATCGTAGCTCCTCCCATCTCATTGCCATCCCAAGAACAGCACAATATAGAAACAAGAGAAAATTACCTCAAATTCAACCCCATCAGCCTCATGTACAAATTGATGTTTGTGATTTCCATACACATCCCAAATGTTAATAATTGAATCAAGGCCACCAGATGCAAGCAATTGTCCGTCATGACTAAAGGCTATGCAGGAAACAGATTCTTCGTGGCCTGCAAAATTAACATGAACTCAATAAAACAAAGATAAAATAAATGTGATATCCAAACTATCCTTCATTACAAGTTAAACAATAGGTATGGGCGTAGAATCAAAAAGAAACAAAAATCAAAATGAACATTAAACTAAATGAAAAGAAGATTTTGAGCTGTACAAAGATCTAATACATGAGCAATCCTAACATAATATTATTTCAATTTACTTTTCACCTGTAACCAACACATTCTTTGAATATATTTCAGACAAAACCAATACTCATAAAAGTTCCAAGTGATTCAATGCAAGAATTTTCATTTAATTGATCGCATAAAAAAGGAATTCTTATTCAAATTGTGACAAGTAGACTTTAGGACTCTAAAGAACCGAATTTGGGTTCTAGTTCAACTTATAATAAATTGGCAAAGCTCAAACTTGTAACAAGGCTAACCTCAAAACGCTTATATACCTAAGTGAACAGCATCTTTTTTCTTACACAATTAGGATCCTCCAACTCAGTAAATTTAGACTTGTTGATTAAGCATATGAGAAGAAAAACTTGACATAACCTAGTTCAAAGGTCATGCCAAGAATTATAATTATTATGGAGTTGTTTTACTTTCCCATTACCTTACTTTTTCTTGCTCTATCTCAAAAAAAGTACAGGACAGAAAAAAGGCAGGGAAATAACACCATGAGACAGCGGTTTCAGCTTCTGCAATTTCTACATTCTCATTATATACAATTTAAGAACTTATTTTTAGGGTCAGGAAACAATCCAAGTGACCTAACCTAAACCACATCCTATTCAAAACCATAACGACACATGGAAACAAAGAGTTAAGTAGATTGGAAAGAGAACCCAAATTCTGAAATGAAAAAGAAAAACGAAAACCAAACTCCATGTTCTTAAAATTCAAATAATTTTAAGTAGGATTTTAGTGTAGTTATCCCTAAGGGACATACCTCCAAGTCCCACAGTCCAATCTTGATTGTCAAGTTTCCAAACAAATCCTTTAGTATCTTTGCTACCAGATGCCCCTCTCTTATTGTTACCTCCAGTTGCCACTAACGTAGCATCTGTTGGGCTACAGGCAACTGTGTAAATTTCACCTATGCACAAGAGAAACCCAAAACAATTAACAGAGAACATCAGTCTCCCACCACTTCTGAACTAAGAATACTTTGGGGTGCATCTAGATAACACAAATTTATTTAAAATACAAACATATAATATACAAGTTAAAATTTGAAGAATATTTACCAGTATGGCTAGTGAATACATGCATAGAATCATCAGTGCCCTCAAATAGCACTCCTGAAAAAGAACATGGCCAATGAAATATGTAATAAACTAGGTGCAGCCAAAGAAAGTAATCACACAATAAATGGCATGATGACAATACCCATATCATCATCAGTGTCAACATAATCAGTATTGTCACAAGAATAATCTGCAAGAATCAATTAGAAAGTAATTAAATCAGAAAATATACATCTATCGATATCTATAACTTTACTAAATAGGTGAATGGAGGAGAAGTTAACGAAAATTCATAATCACCCCCTCTCTATAAATATAATAGTAAATTTGAAAAAATTTTATTTCAATCTAAATATTATCTTTTAATAGAAAACAAATTTTATTTCATTTTAAACACTAATTTCTAATAAAAAGGAAATTGTAATTCAATCTAAATATTAATTTTTAATAAGACATACACGAATTTCATTTCAAATAAAATACCAATTTTTGCTATAGATATCTTAAATCAATGCACAACCCAACTATAGCCTTAATTCCAAGATACTTGAATTGGCTACATGGATTCCCCTTTTTCACTACTCGTGATAATGAGTGTCATTCTCATCCAAATCATTTAATATAATTAAATCTAATTACATCACTCTCCCCTAAATAAATATGGGTTTATCCCTTCCCCCTTTTTTCTCATTTATAATAATCATGTCTACTTTCCCAAATGGTGCCTCTAGAGACTCACGACCAACATGATTTTAACCTCCATTGTCTTAATATATCCTCATGGATGCTACTCATATACTTTTTCTCCAAATCAGTCATGTCTATCTATTTTAGTATGTCCACACATCCATTGTAGCATTTCATATCAACTACACACAATCTCAAGGTATGTTGTACTTTCATTATCGACAACTCACTACCATATACCAAACCAAATCTATGTATATATGAAATCACTCTAAGAAATTTATGCATGATCAAATACTACTAAAAATAGAATAACAACCTGCAAAGAAGCAAAGCATACTACCAAAATAGTATTTTTTTCGTTTGAATATTTATTTTATAATTTATACCTATTTTATTAGTACATATTTTATAATTATTTTATATATTTTATCAATTTTAAGTTATTAATTTAAATTTTTAGAATTTATAATAAAATAGAATGAAAAACATATGATCATATTTATAGACCAATCTAGAACCATACACAATTTTAAATATGTAATTCAATCAAATTCTCCAAATCAACAATAGATAAATGACTAAATAACAGTACCTTCATCATCATCAACATCGGGTAGATCTTCATCATCAAGAATGACTTCATCAATGATGTCAGAGTCATTAAGATAAACATCTCCTTCATCATCATCGAAGGAGTTTATCATCTTGAGGGTGTAAAGCAAATTTCTTTAGCTATGCAAAGGGAAGAATTTGCGGAGTGTATGAGAACACATCATGTAAATAGCAGTCAAATAAAATAAAATGAAATTATAGAGAACATGTTGGCCAATCAATCTAAAATTTTTTACATTTGTGAGTTGGAGTTCAGGACTGAATTTTTTACAAACAGAGAATCAATTATGCAAAAAACCATAATAACATAGGTTTTCTGGATGTTATATAATTCTCAATTTAGTTAGAGGTTTCCTTTTCTAAAGGGGCTACTTTAGCATATCTAACGTGATAAACCATTACACCACCACATGTAACTTAGTTATCCGTTTTTCACGAAGAAGGGAATCAGAAAGAAAAATCTCAGCAATTTGGCTTGATTCTTTACAATCTATACAGCAATTTAGTGTGCTTTTCGGTTATTTTACAAATGACAAATCAGAAAGCAAAACAATAGTAATTGGACAAAAAAGTTAAGAAATAGAGATCATAATCAAAGGATAGATTAAACGAAACAACGACATCAGATACAAGTGAAGTAAAATTAAACAATACCTGCAAGTAACAGAAGAAAATAACGGAAATTGTTACGTCCAAGTACCGTGAATAGACAAGATTTTAATGAGCGGGTAAACTGATGATTCGGTTTTATTTGCAATTATTTTGGAATTTAATAATAAATATAAAACAGCGTTAGGGTTTGGAGTTCTTGTTTAGAAGAAGATGGGTGAGAGAGGCATCCATCAGAACCGAAGGAGTTTTATGTTTAATTTAGCACATATATATGTACCAAAACGGCGTCATTTTGTGTAGTGCACGTGAAATTTTATGTTTAGTGAAAAAGGAAGTGTAATTATGCATTGAATGGAATTAGATGGATCGAATTTCCGTGGGTATTATAAAAAAGAGGAACTGCTATTATATTCATTCTTTAATTATATTTTATTTTAAATAAAAAATAAATATTTTATAAATATAATATATTTAGGTAATTGTTGGCATATAATTAGATGTATTTTAACATACATAATGATTCAACAAGTTTTAATTTATAATCTTTAAAATTGTTCATTAGGATCAATGGTAATCAAGTACTAGACATCAATTTCATCAATTATTTAGATAATTTATCAATCAAATATAAGATAAAGTTTATTATATTAACTAAATCCTTAACCAATTAATAAAGTATACATAATGTACAATTAAACATAAGGATGGATAAATATGAATATAATAAGACCTTTCATTAGCAATTCAAATGTCAGCTTTAAAGCAATGTATTAATATACTTTCAAAAGAGGTTTTACCTACTGAAAATAAGTTAACACCTTGCTTTCATGATTGATAAATTATATTCAGTGATTAAGTCATATTCCTACATTTTATGTCTCCAAATTAACTAACTATTATGTCTAGGTAGTTATCATTCGGTGTTCTTAAATTCGTTTGGTTAGGTTAATCCTTCTTTCAAAACAATTAACATAACTAATTAATATTCGCATGTTAAAAAGGCTCATTCTAACAATTGAACATAATGACATAAAATACAACTCAAGAACATAGACAACATCAATTTACTAATAGAAAAGGAAATAATATTGTTTAAATAATCATCCAAACCTCATGTCTACTACTACTACTAAATCATAACTAGAACTTTAATATAAAGTAAAGGAACGTAATAAAAGGAAATACAACCATATTAAACGTTTGAAACTAAAATAGAAATAAATGAAGAATAAGAAGAACTTAGATAATCTGCTACTGCTCCGCGTCAGCTCTTCTCGATTCCTCCTTGAAATCCCAGCGAAAGTATGGCAACACGTGTACAATTTATAGTGGTTTCGCACTAACTCTTGCCTACGTACACTTCTTCTAAGTTCTCAACTTAGGGTTCCACTAATCACAATCACAATCACAATAAATACAATGAAGGATTCCTCAATTGAATCATAACCCCAATGTTTTCAGGCTCACAAACCCTTTACAATAAAAGCAATCTCACAGCAATTAAACTCTTAATTACAACTTAATGCCCCAAGCATTAATCTTACACCAACCTACAATTACAAAACCCAACTCTTAGGTTGTGGGATTACAATACAAAAGAGTTTACAATGCTAGAATTACAATACAACAAGTAGACTTACTTGCAAATGAAGATTAAAGCTCAAAGGAAACTTTACTCTACAAAACTAGCCGTTAGAATTGAAATATACAATATGTATATTGAAAGTAAAACTGTTAAAAATAGTTTAAAGCCTTTCTGGAAAGTTACGTACGGCCGTACCAAACATGGTATGTCACATCCATATTAGGCACCTTGGTAGGCTTGCGTTCATGCATGTAACAGTATTAGATGCAGGGTAGGATCTTGATGTGTATGCTGCTGTATTTGTTTATATATGTATGTATATGTGTATATGGTTGATGGCGTATGTTAGGTGGTGTATAACATATGCTTAGGGCTGATATGTATGTTGGAACAGGTATATATGATTTAGGATTGAAGGAATGCAAGTTCTGAATGATTGGGCTGTATTTAGGTAGTATAGCAATGAGTTGGGAAGGTTGAGAGGTCATTTTAGACTCTGGTATGGGCGTACAGGAGGCCGTATGGGCATACCAAATAGGGGAGAAGGCGTACGGGCATACCAAAGGGTAGTGCGGCCGGACGCCAACTCTCAAGAATTTGGGTTTGTCAGGTGAATTGTGGACGTACGGGCATACCGAAATTGGTGCGGGTGTACCGTCCCTCATAGGAAAAGTGTGCATCAGAAGTTTTAGTTTGGTACGGGCATACGGATGGTGGTACGGCCGTACGCGACTTAAGTTTGACGCGTCAAAAGCTAAATAATAAAGGTTTCTTCCTCCTTTATCAGTTTAAACCCTTTTTTAACCCTCTTAAACCCTTGAAGTCCTTTGGAAGCAGAGTCCCTAAGTGTCGAAAGAGTGCGGGAGCTAGAAGTTTATAAGCCAAGTGATTGGGTAAAGATTGCAAGCCTTATTCTAAGTAGCTTGACTTTAGATTTGTGCTAGGTTAATGTTTGTTGTTTTGTTAATGGCTCCTTTTGATCCCTTGGGACTTAAGTAAAGTCTCAATAGGTTGATTCTTACTGCTAAGTTATTATTGATGTAGTCATGATTTGCTTGATGGTTAGATATGTATGTGTGAGCATCGGTTTCTGCCGGGGCCCAAAGTGAGGCTTGCGAAAGTCACGGATCGGGGATCGCACTTAGAGTGAAAGCGCAGTCTTCCTAAGGGGTTCCCTTAGGGAATGATATGAACTCAAAAGAGTCGCAAGGGAGTCACCACCAGATGGTTCCGGATTGGTCCAACCGACCCATAGCATGAGTGCTAGTTAAACCCTTCAGAGATTGGGTTCGGGTGATGGAGATCTATTCTATAAGTTTCCAAAATCGATTTTACCATTATAATTTGGGATTAATTGTCTTAAGCAGGCAAGCATGCGAGCGTAATTGTAAACATACAGCGCGTCATGTGAATTGGCATTTTTGCAAGGTTGCACGTAAAATGACATATAAAGCTATATGGCATTTAGATGGTATGGCATATGCATGACATGTGATATATCGATAAAAGTAACATGGCATATGCATGTCATGTGAGCGTGAATGACATATCATATACATGATATAGCAACCTAGTATGTAAGCACATATTATGGCACATAGCGTATTACGTTATACGTTAACGTTTTAGGGATTGTTTTAGCGTTTTGGCGTATGCATGGCATATGCAATGTATATGCATAGTGAATGGCATATCATATGTATGATATGTGAAGTGATGCATGTCATGGCATATATTATAACATGGCATAATAAGTGGCATACCATATGCATAGTGTGTATATGGTATATCATACGCATGGTATGTGTGATGGTGTAATACATGGCATATGTATGACACGTTATATGTATGACATACTAAATGTGTGGCATGTGAGATGATGCGTGACATGACATATGTATGGCGTGTGTAATAAAATGTGCTTGTGTCATGTGACATGATATGTGAAATGTTATATTATAACATGGCATGGTATAATCGTATGTCATACCATATGCATGACGTGTTAAAATGGATGACATGCTATATGTATAGCATGTGAAGTGAATGACATACCATATGCATGGTCATGTGAGATGAATGACATGGCATAGTGGTGCATATGTGAATGTGTATTCAACATAGTATATGTATGGCATACGGTATGTCATGTGTTATGGCATACGACGTAGCATAGTATATGACATGGCATGACATATATGTATACATGATAAGGCGTATTGGTTGATTGAGCATATTGGATTGCGTATTTGCGTATTTATACATATATGCATATGAAATATAGTATGTTATGGCATACGGTATATGCAGGGCATGCATAGTAGTGTGTGCATGTGTCATGTGATATGGCATGTGACATGATGATATAGTATATTTAAGCAAATACACGAATAAAAATAAAGGCCAGTGAAAGGAATCGAGGAAATTAGGGGATATAAACGAGATAGGGGGAATTAATTATTACAGACCAAATAATAAATCCTATCCTATTACATAAATATCCTTGCATACATAATTTCCCGGGGATTAAGTAATACCTCTTTTCTCCTTCGAGTTGCACGATCCAAAATGCACGAATGGATTAATATGTAAAATAAATAAATAAATTCATTACTAGCAAATGAATTTTGGATTTAATTGACTAGTCCAATACCATTTAAAAGTACGAACCAAGAGTCAAAATTCAGCAATTATTAGGCAATAATTATATGAATTAATATGAGCTGGATCATGAAAATTCATTTTAATAAAAATAATTTTAGGCAAAATTATTTTATTTGATCATGAAAAAATTAAATGGAAGGACTATTATCACACATAATTTCGGAGATAGCACTACGACCAATTAAAAATCAATCCTATCAAAAACCGCATTTATACGAGTAAAACTTGCATTTTATCGTAAAAATTAATTTTGAGGCCAAAATTAATTATGTAAAAATTATTTTATGACTTTTCCAGAATATTTGAGCTACTGTGAAGCTCAAATACCACTGGATACGTTAAAATATGACCAAAATATGGCTTAAAATATGGTTTTCTGGAAAAATTCACGAGGGATGTGCACCACACATTGACTGTGTGTGGCGCACATCCATGATGTGTGGCGCATATCAGAGGCCAATCTGCAAGAAAATTAAATCTGTCAGTACATAAATGATCTACAGACAAAAATACGTAACTTTAATGAAGACAGTACCTCATTTTGAGCACAAATCGGCCTCCGATTCATCAAACCAAACATTAATTAAGCAATTAATTGAAATAATTAATTTTAAGGCTAAAATCAAGTAGATCTGGATGATTTATGATAGATCCAGAACCCCAAGTGCACGGGAAAGCTACTAGAGTCACTGGAAAATTCAAAA
>CANYBF011129106.1:0-10769 GCA_948192965.1 Dalechampia spathulata
TCGGAATAATGTGGTATAAGCATTACAGCCACAGGATGTTTCCTCAGTGTTTCTTTCACTATTGCAGCTATGTATGAAAGTTGTGGGATGTCTTTCTCTTCTACCCATCTTTCTTTCCCTATAACCCTGTCAAGTTCTTCCGCTGCTTTCATGATTAAATCGGGGTGTTTGATAAGTTCAGACATTGCCCATTCCACAGTAAGAGCTGAGGTATCTGTTTCTCCAGCAATAAGATCCTGATAATACACAAATTCTTAACATTAATCACAGTTTACAAATCTAACAAGTTAAGCATCCAATAGTTTAAACTTAGCACAATTGTTAAATGAACATTAAACTAATTTGAATTCCATTGGATCAAACTTCATATAAACAACTCAATTCATTTGGAGTCTTAGAATTAAACTGAAAACAAAAGCTAAAATAAAATTTAACGAAATTAATTATTGTAATCATTGACGTGCATATAAAGTAACTATATTTTGCCAATCTATAACTATTAACTATATAAAAATTTTAAAATCTGTATGCAAACAATACCTGTACAAATGCTTTGACGCTGTCATTGAGGAGCTTGACTTCAAGATCAGGATCATCAGCAAGCTTCAAGAGTGTATCTACCACGTTTTCTGGCACAAAATTTTGCACTTTTTCTATTTTTTCTTTATGTTCATCAATAATGTGGTCATAAAATCTATCAGATTTCACCTTCAATCCTTCATCCGCTTCACATAGCCTTGCAAGTCCAAGAAATCTAACCACGGAATGCAATCACCAATATTGAACGCCCCACTAAGCAAGAACACCTCATCTAACATTTCCTGGAATTCTTTCAATTTTACTACAGAATTTTCATTTTCAGACTCGGAATCGAAATCTGTTCTGAAATACTTCTCTCCGAGTACAATTCTGCTAACTATGATAAGAGTAAGACCATAAAGATGATTGTTTAAGCAAAACAGGTTTGGCGGCCACAGATGATTTATAAATATGCAAAATAAAAGAAGCAATTTCCTCTTGTTATGATGAAAGCATTGTTACAAAACACCACCTTTTGGATATAAATATAACTTCTAATATTATTAAATTCTATCTAACTAAAATCATCAAGGGATGTTTGGATTGAAGAAATTGAGATGATGGAATTGATAAATTTCATGGAATTGAAATATTTCTTTATTTGATTTAGGAAAAATAGTCATGTTCTATATAATTTTAAAATCTCACTTTTCCTTGAATTCTATCATTATAAGGGATTTTGTGGGTTTTTAACATTCCATCATTTTATTATAGATAATATAATTTAAATTAACATATATTCATGAATTTTAATAATTTAAGCAAACAATGGAATATGAAATTCCAAAGATTTTAATACATGGAATTTTAATTCTATGAATTTTATAAAATTTATAGATTTTCAATTCCTTCAATCCAAACAAGCTCCAAATTTAATTCTTAATTTGCTCTTGTCTTTTCATTCAGTTCATCATTCTATTCCATCAAACAAACCATCTGTCATTATTGATCTTATTGTAAGTAGCACAAATGAGTTAAATTGAATCAAATTTTACGTAGTTCAAACTTGATTTATTTATAATTGAATAATTTTGAGCCAAACATTTTAAATTTTTTTGATATATTATAAGTTTAAATAAATTTGATTGTTTCTTAAAAGAGTTTAATAATATAAATTATAAAATAAATTTTTTATTTTTTATTTTTAAAAATAAAAGAATCGTTAAATAAAAATATTATATTTCATATATATATATATATATAATTTTGTGTTAATAATTAAATTAAAAATATTTGAATACATTCATATCATTATAAATTTATATATTATATATCTAAATTTACTTTTTTTATATAAATTAACAGGTTAAGCTTTTATCAAATTAGTTCATAAACTTCAATAAATCGAGTATTATTTAACTTAAGGTTAGTCTCTTCTCTTTTCTCTAGTTTTTAGAATTATTTGATTTAGACATGATTTTCCAAACTTCTTACAAGTATATGTTTCCATTTCAAATGATGGCCTAATTTGATTGTATTTACGATGTTTTGTTTGGTGTTTTGTGCTAGTGATTGTTGAAATAATATGTGAAGGTGAATAAGCTTCAACTTGCTAGAGCTCGAACTCAATGGAAGCAATTTCTTCTTAGTTATGTGTACGACAGTTTCTTTGTTTTGGTATTTGCTTGTGATTTACCATCTGCATCAACTTCAGTCATGTGTGAATAATAATCATCACAAGGTTGAGGGTTAAGCCGATTCAAACAAAAAAACAGTTGAATTTCTGTCCTGAAGATCTTTAATTACATTTGTATTGAGATTTGTATCAAATAATCAAAGATTTCCAGCAGAAAGGAAGATAAGCAAATTAAAGGAGATGCACTACAAGCATATTTCGAGGCTCGGTCACTTCGGCATGGATGATTAACCGGGTAGAAATTAAAAAATTAATGTATTAGTACAATTAAATTCCAAAACAAACCATTATGTAATTTAACAAATATCATTTGACTATGATATTGTTAATGATTTACATGTTTGATTTATAGTATTTTCTATTCTATATACAATAAATATATGATTATTATCATATTTTAGATTATGCTTGTTATTTTTTTTGCTTTCATATTGCTATTTTTTCAAAGATTAGATTTAGATCATGTTTAAGTAGACAGTGAAAATGAATAATTTAGTGATTTTTGTGGTTTTATTGTCCATGAACAGGAATCAAATGTTTTTGGTAAAAAAATGTGTGTACCAATATTATTCATATAAAATAATTAATATCATAAGGTTAAATTTAAAATGGACCAACATTTTATGTTCAATAGCTATTCAAAATAATGTTTAATATAGAATAGGGTAAGTGACTTTTAATATATATCAAATTAAAAAGTCAATGAAAGCAATTCAAAATAATAACTTAACTTAATATTTTTTTCTTAAGGGAAGTATATATGTGCAATTTTTATATTTGAGATGATCAACTAACAAATTTACATATGTAAAATCTAATATTGTCACAAATAAATTGAAATATCAAATGCACACATAATCGGATCAAATAGCATAAAAATATCATATCGAACTATCAATTCAAGATTGATTAGGTCTCAATCATATCTGTTGTATTTGTGCCTTGAATATTTTTGATGGTTTCGAATTTATACCCGACCCGAAAAGTTTGCGGTGCGACGTAAATTTTGAGAAAAATTTAATGGAGGAAAAATGAGGATTTGTTTTTGGAGCGGAGAGCGAGCGCTGATAGGCCCGAGCTTGGAGCCCAAAAACTGATTCCAATGGGGGGTGTGGGGGGGCTTCGCCTCCCGCGGTATGGACCGGTTTTTTTCCGGTCCAGTTTACTGTTCCCGGTTTTCTTGACTCGGTTTACTGTTACCGGTTTTAGGCATTATATACAGCATTTGTGTGGTATGTCTTGTAACGAAGCTTCATTTCATCAGTAGAAAGAAAAACGCAGCCACTTCTGCAACCGAGGACGTAGGCGATTTTGCCGAACCTCGTAAATCTTGTGTTTCTTTTGTTTTCCCTTTGCTTCTTTACTTTGAATCTTGTGCATTGGTTGGGTATTTCATTAACAATATCATTTTTCTTGCCAATCAAAATACTCTCTAACAATATAGTGTCTTTTAAGTGCTCTTGATAAGACATTCTATGATGAAAAAATTGATCAGCCATATTCAAATTTTATTGACAAATCTCATTATCTATTGATAGATTTCAAGGGAAAACTGTGTTAGGATATTGGTTCTAACCATCGACAGTTTGTGTTAGAATATATTAGTTTTTAACGATTAACATTAATTGTTCAATTTTAATAGCTTTATATATTATAAGTATAAAATAAAACATAAGAGAAAAATAATATAAAATCACATTAAACACAACAATGTATGAAAGTATATGTATCACATTAATATTGAAATAATAATAATAATTAATAGACTTAACTTAAAATTTGAAAATAATATTATAAATGAATTTAATATCTGACAACACATTTTTCTTATGTTTGTAATTAACAACAGTGCATAAGAATATGATTATTTCATATTAAAATAAACTATAATAAACTATGAGTCAAATAACTAATCCAGACAAATGATGCCGGCCTTGTAAAGCCCCTGAATACGTTGTAACAAAATCCACAATCAGCGTGCTAGTGGTCTCTGAAAATAGAAACAATAAATGAGATAGCCTAAAGGATCAGAGCATGTTAACTTAAAGGAGCTTTTTAACTAGTTACCTCGTGAGGAAAAGAGAGAGAGCCTTCCAGTGAGGAAGCAAGTTTTGATAAGCTTGAACCCATTCATGTTCCGCCGGCGATGAAAGAGTGGCGATGCTCATTTCGATGATTTGGTTGTGCTTCTTTTGATTGTAGTTGCCACTGCTGGTTTTTAATATTTCTTTTTCTTTTAATCAATCTGAGGGGTATTTTGGTCTAATTGGTACAGGGAAGTTATGCTAATGAGGTGAGTGAGAGATTAGACGGTTGATGATTCCTTAACATATTAATGTACGGCTGGGATTGGGTCTGTCTTTGACCATTGGTTCCCGGTTCGACCATCATCTCATAGCGGAAAAATTCTTAAATGGTCTGGTCCATCCCGTAGAGTTATTTTATCATTAATATTTCATTAAAATTTAAAAATCATCATTTAAAATAAAAAAATAAAGTTGGGTTGAATTTAATGATAAATCTCAACATTAGTATTACACAAATATACACATCATTATCTTGCCTTATAATTTTTTAATTTTTAATTGTTATCATCTTTTATTTTATTAAAATTTAAAATTTTTTATATAAATTAATATTATTCAAATTTAATTCATAAATTAAACTATCCATTCAAATTTTCTCTATATCTTATTCAAAATTCTATTTTCATAATTGATCATCATCATTATTAATTATCATCCTTAGTGTTATTTTACTCTTTTAGAAAGCAAGATCAACGTTAGATATTAGTGAAGCTCTTATTTCCAAAGTCCTTCTGCTTCGACCATCTAAGAAATAGATAGTACGAAGAAAAAAATTTAACATTAATTATTGCCAAGACAAAACTATTTTACTTCTACAAGTTGTAGCTCCAAGAAAACAAAACAAACCCTAACGATTCTGTTGCATTTCCAGGCCGTGATCATGCCGGTGCTCCTCCCTCTTCAGCAACCGATAAATGGTGTAACAAATTATTCTCAAACCGATGATAATGGCTATGATCACCAGAGCTGATATAACATAGTCGGATATGGAACGGTTTTTCTTGCACCCAAAAACAATTCCTACGCAAACCATTGATGAACTTTGCCTGTATATAATAATGGTGTCGAAGATTATCAACAGTACCTATTTATACCGATTCCTTCGCTTGATTGGGTTGGAAACGATGGCTTCAAAGGGTGAATTCTGGACAAGGTTTCTTGGCGTATTGATTGTTTTCTTGTGTTGCGATTGATAGATGTCATGCTTCTTTCTCAAGTTTGGTATAGTTAATTTTGAAAGAGGAAAAAGAAAGGGAAAAGGATAAAGAATCTCTGAAGAACCAAAGAACAAGGAAAAAGAGGATAAAAGTAAGAATCTCTGCTTCTTGTGCATAGCTATCATCCATCATGGCTGGCCTATTGCTTTGATGCATGTACACGCTCTTTCTTTAATAAATTTTGGTTATCCAGTTCAAATAATAATGCATTTACTCAGTTCTTTACCTTTTCTTGTTAATCATGGTCAGTGAATCAGTGTTCATTAATTCATAGCAACCCACTTCCTCTTCATTCAATCCTTTATTTTTCATGCAAGGAATTTTCTTTATTTTATATAGCGTTGGAGAATATTCAAACTGCCTTTTATGTTATCCCGAAAAGGAATCCTTCAGGGTAAACGACTATGAGGGGTCACAAGTAATCCGAGTTTGATCAAACTTTAGTTAATTTAAATTTGATTTATTTGTCATCAAATTTAATAAATTTAAACAACAAAATATTTTATATATTATTTTTATTTTTATTTTAAAAAAGTAAAACAAAAGTTATAATATATTGTTTAAAAAGTAAAACAAAAGTTACTCTAATCAATTGATATTTAACTTATTTATTGAACAAATTTTACTAAATAAGCTTTTATCAAGATAAATTTTGAATAATTTATGAAAAATTTGATTTCTTTACGTCTTAATCGTTAATGTTATTATGTTCAATTTTATGAACAGAAAAGTAAAACACTAATGATTGCCTTTAAATTCAAATATGAATGCAGCATCAGGATCCAAAGTGTTTCTTAAATAGTATAATCCCACATTGCTTAACGACTGAAATAAAGGGAGCAAACCTACAAATATAATTAGCAGCAGAAGCAGGGTAAAAATCAGGGAGCCATGCGGTAAGCACAAAGCGAACTATTCTTTCGCCTTTTACTAAAGAATACCGTGTGCTTGCCGCTTTTAATGGCATACTCTTGTTTTTGGAAGGTCGGCTCCTTTCTTTACCAATCATAGTTGAATTATTGTTAATTCTGGGTGAAGTCTTATAATTCCTAGTCGATTTTCTGACAATTTAATTTACCACGAGAATAATAACTTTCAAGAACTGGAATAGAATGATTCACTCTTCCAGACAACAAAATACAAAATCTGGGAAGTGCCTTTCTTTAGTTTTTAATCTTCTTGTTTAATGAACAGAAAATCCAAGCATTAAAGAGATTAAGAATGGAACGTCCCTGCAAATAATAATAATAATAATAATCCCACATGGCTCGACGACTGAAACCAATGGAGCGGCCCTGCAAATATAACTCTCAGAAGAAAAGGGTAGATTCTCAAGGAACCATGTGGTAAGCACAGAGCGAATTATTCTTTGGCCTTTTACTAAAGAATACCATGTGCTTGCCACCTATAATGGCATACTCTTATTTTCGGAAGGTCATCTCTTTCAGAGTCTGACCTCTTACTAACTATAGTTCAAATTATTCATCCTGCCGTTTAGTAAAACAAGAAGACCGGCTCTCGAATTTCACAGTTTTCTCAAGTTTTTGCTTTGCTTTGACAAGGCATAGAAATTACTAAACGGCAGGATTGCTTAGTTTGTGAAATATTGATATTGCGTTTCATTCATATAAGACAAATTTCAGCGTATGTAGGCAAAATGTCTATTGGCATAAAATTTTCTTTTATTTCAGTAAGATAATATTCTTTGAACTTCATTCACAAATCCATACAGAAAGATAAAGATTGTTTTATTTCAGTACAAGACAAGAAAATCTGATTGCAAATTATATAAGCTATTGCATCACATAAAAGCGTGACTATTCCAAGTCAGTAATGGCAAAAGATCAAATAGAACCAAGAAGAATAGGAGAGTGCTTGAAAGCGAGACAAGTTGCTTTTCCCACATTGGTAACAAGTGAGAGAAGATGGTGACTCCGCATGATATAAAAAACAAAATTAGTCAAATGATAAGGCATACCTTTCTCGGCCTTTTGGCTAAGATCAAGTGTAGTATCTGTTCTTATCAGTTTAATATCTGATACGTGAATCATAGATTCACATGATATTAAATTAATTTTTTATGGGGGGGAGCCTATCACATTAGCTTGCTAATGGGGTTCTCATGTGTCGCCCATGCGTTGCACTGTTGCAAGGGCCTGGCACAACCCACCAAGACCTGGTTTAATGTTTCTTTTGTATTACAAAAGGTATAATGATGAGGAAGTGATTGAACAGTTAATTTCATTGATGATTTTCCATTATCAGCAATGATTTCATTACATGTTACGTTAACAAAGTTATGAAGCTTTTCCACGTATGAATTGCTTTCAATTTAGTGGGCTTCGTTCCAACGGCATCCAACATTAATATTGGGTGTTGGATCAGAATGTTACCAAGTGTTCAATCTTGATGCTTTTTTAATGCACCAATATGCTCCAATATATTTTTGCAAATGAGATATATTTTTGGTATAATACAAATAGTGTTGGCTCATTTTTCTTTTATTATCGCATGCTCTTCTCTTATATAATTAGGCTTCTTCACCATTATGTTGAGAGGTTTGTTATTTGAATTGACAGTATTTTTTTAAAAAATTCTTCTTAATCTTCTTTCCAATAATGTATTCCATCATGAAGTTGTAATTTCTTGCTTGGGAGGAAAGAAAGAGGCAAAAGGCAGAAAAGGGTGAGAGACCAAAACAACAAAGATGTTATTAAGTAATCTTTTCCTGGCTTTGAGAACTGGATGATTTTATTTATATTCCTACACATGAATACATATAGTTAGACCCAACACTTCTTTCTTAAATAACAATAATAATCCCACATGGCTTAACGACTGAAGCCAAAGAAGGGGGCCTGCAAATATAAGTCTTAGAAGAAACAGGTCAAAACTCAAGGAGCCATGTGGTAAGCACAAAGCGAACTATTCTTTCGCCTTTTACTAAAGAATACCGTGTGCTTGCCATCTATAATGGCATACTCTTATTTTTGGAAGGTCCTCTCTTCTAAAGAGTGAAGACCCTCTCCCCAAGTTTTAGTTCAAAACTTACTAATTTCGCCCATGGCATCTTAAATGGATAAAACTGCATCTTTTGAAGCTTCCCCTTATAGTGTCATAGCTTTCGTTTTCTCCTCAATGGTAGTTAATTCCATTTTCTCATCAGCAAAATGTCACAGGGGATAAAAAAATCTCACATCAGAAAGTGAAGGTGATCGACTTCCAATAGGCTTTGGATAATAGGGGTGAGAGTAAATAACCAAAATCGGTAGATTCTAAATCAATGAATTCAATTTGATTAGAAAATTTGGATTCAGATTCAGTTTGATTTTATTCCACTAAATATGATCATATACAATTATTTGAAAAATATAGAAAACTTAACAGAATAAATTGAACTAAAATGAATCGAAATGCATATTTGGTTTGATTCTCTTTGATAAGGCATAGGAATTACACTGAGCATCAGGTTTGCCTAATTTGTGAAACGTTAATGATGCCTTTCATTTGTCCAAAACCAGACATATTTTAGCGTATTAGTCAAATCTCTATTGGCATAATTGTTTTTACAATCGAGTGTATTTCATGTAGCAAAATGTTAGCGTTTTAAACTTCTATTCACAAACCCCTATCTAAAGAGATCTTTTTTTGAGTTCTGGTTTATGAAATGGGTCCCGATAACAGAAATGGAACTAATACGGTTGCCTTTCTGTTAAAATTTTGGAACGAAATAACCAAATCTTATTGCAAATTATAAGCTATTGCATCACATAAAAAGCCTGGAGCACTATTCCAAGTCTCAATGACAGCATAAGAGCAATGGACTTGAGAAAAAGGAGAGTGCTTGAAGAAATTAGAAGATGTTTCTCCCACACTGATAACATATCGGAGTAGGCTGATACTCAGCAGGATATAAAAATCAAAATTAGCCTCGTAATAAAGCATACCTTTCTCGGCCTTTTGGCTAAGATCAAGTGTAGTATCTGTTCTTATCAGTTGCACCACTGCAAGGGCCTGGCGCATCCCACCAGAACAGTTCCAATTTTTGATAAATGAATATGGTCGAAGGCTTGTAGAGCGAAGGATGATGACTGCGCGGATGCAGCAGGAAAACTAGTTAAAGCCTGCGCACTATCGAACATTGAAGTACTTTAGTTTCCTTAGCTTCATTCTGTTACCATAACTTAGATTAACTTACATAAGTTATGCCAGGAGAACTATATGCCAAGCATGTTTCAATTGTTTTATTTAACAAAATAGAGCATCCCAAAAGCTTCTCATTTTCCATGCTCTAGCTTGCTTCCCATTAATAATAAGCGCTTAAAGCATTCTTAAAAATTTTGATGCGATTCTTTACTTGTAACATACTGCCTAACATCTGATAGGCTACATTTTTTATTTTTTACAGTTTCATCACGGATAGCAGAAGGGCATTGTAAATGCTGGAAGCTCCATTTTGAAGTAAATTCTTTATATTCAGGAATAACAACAGTCATCCTGGATTATATGTAAATAGTAATTGCAATTTTAGAACATAGATGATCAGAAAGATCCATGGGAGAGCCCAGGTCATAATTTGCGGTATTGGCTTTTAGAATTCGATGGTTTTAAGTACTCTAGATCACTGGCTTTTAAAATTAGTTGAATAATTTACGTTCTGATGTGCTTAAATATCAATATGATACCATAACTTTGTCAACACAATCATAAAATCTGTTGTCTCTCCTCAGGATTACAGTTGAATATGGTTAATAGAAATACCATCTAAAAGCTTGAGGGTAAGCGGACGGACTCCAAGCACCTAAGCAACTGCGGCAAAATTTCCCTTGAGCCAACTGGAAGTTCCATTAACAAAAATTTCATTTTAGCCACATTAAATGGAATTGCTAGATCAATCCAATCGAATGAGGAGAAAGATCATTCGTAGCTTATTATTTATTTTATCGCCCTAGTGAAAATTCAGGTTGCCTTTTTGTATCACCCTGAAACTATCCGCCATGATTGATCATAAAACAGTTATCTGCATGGAGTATCTTTCTCGCCTCCTACGCAGGAATACTAAGAAGAGCAGTTTCAAATTTCATCCCAAGTGTGCTGACAGAGGAATGACTCACATCCTTTTTGCGGATGACTTATTGTTGTTTTCTAGAGGAGACCATCACTCGATTAATCATCTCTTTTCTGCCTTGAAGGACTTTGAAGCGGTTTCAGGTCTTGCTATCAGCCCTCTTAAATCGTCCATTTTCCTGG
>CANYBF011129273.1:0-11335 GCA_948192965.1 Dalechampia spathulata
AGCAGGACCAATAACTTCAGTGTGGTAATAAAACTATTATGGATTTCTTATTTTGTTAATCGTGCAAGTTCTATAGAAGTACTTTGGCAGTACACTTAAAGTTGTTAAATTATAAATGTGTGATAAAAAAAAGGCATGTAATTTATAACTGTTTACCTTTCTGAAGGATTGTATTAAACGAACTATTATTAAAATAAAAAAAATCCTTTGATGGATGATTATGAATTTTTATTTTAGAAAATTTATAATCATTTTTTGGGAGCATGTTACGCAGCCAAAAGACGTGACATAATGAGAGGGTTGTATTCTTCCTGGAACATTCTTATTTCCTCTACTTGGCTTTCTTATTTCCATAGTAGGGGACAAAAATGCAAAACTCATTCTACAGACATGTATATACATATAACATTATCCACTCTAACAATTATATCTCAACAACCCTAAGCTTTACATTAACTATACCTTTTTCAAAAAAATTAGGTACATGGTTATAATACTTAATTACACATATACATGTTCTTTAAGTTGCCTACTTAATTAATTTATACAACAATAATGTTTTTGCCAAACATGCATGATTCAAAAAATTCAATATATTCCATTAACATAAATTGTCCCATGATCCAAACATAATATATAATTTCACAATTCCAAACCAAGAATCACCTACTATACATGAGATGTATGCCTCCAAATATATCAATTAATTATGCATACAACCTATAATAAGGCTATTAAATTACAATTCACACATTCCAAACATTATAAAATCAATCCACCCCTATGACAACAGCTATATGCACACATATAATCCTTATTAGAATGAACAATCTAGTGCCAAATTAAAACATACATACTAATTGTACACATTAACTCCACCAGTATCTTAATTTATTCAATTGACATTGCAAGATGAGCAACTAAGTTACATAAAACCATAGCCTTTAAATTAATATATATTTTATATACTTATATATACATACTAAATGTTCCCAAACTTTATATCAACATTATAAAAACATGCAAACATTTATATATCTAAGTAATACTTGTCATTCCGCCATAACATATTCACATACATATTCATAGTCATGACAGCTTACCAATTACAAGTAAGATGAGATTAAATCTCTTGTGTAGTTCCTTAATCTCTTAGCAATTCATAAAATTCACCCATACCATTATGCCAAAATTGAAGATAAACACGTAATAAAAATTAAAACTAAAAGAGTAGCCTACAACCAACTTAGCAAAGATGGACTCTGACTTAGGAAACAAAGGTCAAGATTATTCGGTAAGATAAATTTCCAAATTCAATAACAATTTACAAATCACTCACAAATCTCTATAAATCCACACCATGAAAACACATGTACTATAACATTCCTAACTAGCTTTCAACATAAGGGGGAAAATTGCTATATTCAAGTAGGAAGTAAATAAGAATTGATGTTACCTTTAAGTAAATGGTTATACAATCTCAAACCCATAAGAAAAATATTGAATCAGGAGAGTCAAATTCCCCTCCACAAAACATAACTTGGCTAAAAATACCATTCATCATGAAATTAGCCTCCTAACTACCAATCTTGCTTGGATTTAGAACAAAATAAAGATTCAAGAATGGTTCTTCAAGATTCATGAATAGTGGTTCTTAAGGTTAGCTTCCAATTACAAGATGGAAGAATGGAGCCATAAAGGACGTATATAACCTATATCAAAATAGGATCACTTTGAGTCATTATGTGAAAATGATGTCATTTTGAGTTTTGATACCAAAATGACATCATTTCGATTAATTATGCCAAAACAATATCATTTTAACATATTTACTCAAAATGACATCATTTTGAGTGATGCAAATTCATTTTACATTCTCATATTTTAATTATTTATTTTTATTTTCAATTAATATTAATCATATACTATTTAATTCATATTTTTAAAGAAGTAAATGTATCCAATAATAATTAATAATAGTATACATCTTTTAATTAATTCTTTTACATAATAACTTGTTTATAATATGATTTTACACAAAGATGAAAATAATTTCAAAAACATTGCATGTTTTATATTTATTGAAAAAATATTAAATAAAAAATACTTATACTTACATAGTAAATATTAATTTTATTACTTATTACATATTTTAAATTTATACAACAATATAAAAAAAATATAATTTTCACATTTTACAATTTTTCAAAAAATATAACAATTTCATATACTTTTTCACTTTTCTATTATATTTTTAAATATATTATTTATGTAAACATTCATATTACTATAATTCTTTCTAAATTAATAACCATTACCTATATTATATATAAATTACAAGTTTATTAATTATTATAAAATCATACATTTACATAAACAATCATTTAAATAAATTAATATTTTAATACTTTTAATATAATATTATGAAATTATTCATTTAATATTTTTAAATTAAAATATTATTTCAATAATATCCTCAATATAAATAAAATATTATTAAATTTATTTATTCATAACTTATGAATAATATCACTTTTTATAATTAACTCAAGAAATTAAGAATATTGAAAATAGTAACAGATTTAGAGATGATAAGGAATCCACCACAATTTAGCAACAGAACTATATATGTCTCTATTCTATCGCTAAATAACAAAGGAAACAATTTTATCCTTAAATCCATCTCCATTTATCAATAGAATTGATGACCAAACTATTTCTATTACTATTTAGGGACAGAATAAAGACAAATATAGTTTCATCACTAAACCATGATGGATCCGTCATACTTTTTGTCTAACAATACGCTAGCGACAAAATTTGCAATGGATCTTCTAGTTCATCTCCTTTTTCCTTAGTCGTCTCTATTCCATCTTCAAATAGCAACTAAAATAATTTTATCGTTAAATCTGTTACAATTCCAAGTATTTTTTGTAGTGTTTTTATTTATATATATATTTTAGAAAAATTTATGATGTAGAGAAAAAGATTTATAAGTAAATTACTTTTAACCATTTCATATACCTAATATTTTCTATTTTTCTATTTTATTATTTCAAATAAATTTATGATGAATTGAAGTGTTTTCACTAAATAAACATTCTTAATCATTTAATTACATTATACTTATTCATATAAATGAATATTGAAAATAGTTTAAAAGAATAAATCTTGCAAATAATAAACATATTTATTTAAGAAAAATTAAAATAAAAAGAAGTATTTACAGAGTAGCTTAATATTTTTTTAATTCAAATGCCACATTCATAAAATTATTTGATTTATAACATAATTCAATAATAATTTTAAAAAACATATACATAAGAGAAATTTTTTTATGGCTAGTTTATTTGTAAAAAAGTATTTTATAGTTATTAATATTGGATTTTTGCCCCCACGCATGCAATTTTTGGTTTTTCTTGAAACGGCTTGGTATAGTGTTCCATTTTTGAATCTTAGTTGCATACATGCTTTTTACAATGGCATAAACCATTTGATCATGTGGCACATCTGCTGTTTCTCTTGTGCAAGATGATGCATGAAGTGCATTTACAACTATATGTGTAGCATATGGTTGGCTTTTTTATGCGCACGTCTTATAAACTTATTTCCTTATCGATATGGCTTGACACATGTTTCCATTTTCAAAACTGAGTTGCACACATAAATTTCATAGTCTTATAAGTCATTTGGTCATGTGGTGCATCTATTATTTAGCTCATGTAAGATGGTACATGAAGTAGGTTTTCGACTATATGCATAGCATATAGTTAGAAAAAGCTCATTTATCCTACATTGCCAATCCATGATTGGCACATTACCAGAGGATCTTATAAATACCCTTTAGGTATTGACTTAAGACATACATATAATATACAAACATTTTAATTCTAAGATATTAGCATCTTTTGAAATTATAATTTATCTAATTAAACAATTAATTAGGATTAGTGACTAAATTGACTTCACTAAAATCCTAAGCATTTTTGGGATTTGGAGGAAGACTTTTGCTAGCCTTGGTAAGTCATTTTTTCTCCCATTTTCCTTTAATTTTCTTTAATTTCATTCATTGATTCATGTTCTTAGTTGCTATACCAAATGCTACAGTACTATTTAGGGCTTGCTAATGCCCTAAATGACTTGTAGAGATTGAATAATTGGTATTTTTATTCATATTTTCACTTCAAAATCAATATTTCTTATCTGAGGAATGTTATGTGTGACACATATAATATGTTCAACATTATGTGTGACTTATATTATACTTTATATGATGCATATAGTTCCATTTGTCATATATGTGATACATGTAACCTTATATGTAATGCATACATTCATTTGGATTGATAGAAACCCAATTTTAAAAATCATTTTCACTTCAAATTTTAATTTTTTGATGTTTCTAATACATTTACAATCTCATAATGATTTAAACATATTTTATTTAATTTTGGATTCAAAATTAAATTATTATGTTAAATGCAATTTTTGATTCAATTTATTTACAATTGATATGATTGAAATCAAATTAAATGTTGAATCAATACTCCAATTGATGCTAAGGATATTAGAGTCTCTTAATTTTGATTTTTATGATCAAATTTAGTCGATTTTGCAATTGAATCAATACAATTTTGCTTTATTATTCAATTAAATGTTATTTTTAATTGATTTTACGTTTGTTGTTATCATAAGCCCTAATACGATGTTGAATCAATTCTAAGTGATATTGCAAAGGATCTTAGAATCTTTCAATTATGGTATGATTGATTTTTTTCCAAAAATAGATTTATTTTCATAATTGTACTTGTTTTTATATCCATATTTACATGAATATGCCAATACATTTTAGGGATTGATCATTTATTTATGTTTACATATGATAGTGAATTGGTCAAAATATCATAACATTCCTTTTATAGGTTTATTTCCTTTTTTGACACTTTCCTTTTTCAGCACTTTCCATATTCATCCATTAGGGCTTGTGCTACCCGAGAATGGTTCCCCAAGTAGAGGAGATGTTACTACACATCATTTTATTCGTATGGATGTGTTTTATTTTACTAGTATATTTGCTATAATATATGTTATGTTATGCCATTTCATATACCATTATGCCATGTCACTATATCATATCATCTAAATGCCATATCACTATGCCATGTCACACACATAACACATCATTATGCCATGTCATACTTATACTATGCTATCACTTCACATATCATGCATATACCATGTTATGCTATATCATCTCATATGTTATACTTATATCATATAGCTTTATATGTCATGCTATACTTACCATATTATGTAAACTATATCATATCGCCATAATATATCATGCTGCATATTTACTTTATGCTCTTGCTTACTTACCTGCCTAGGATAATTAATCTAACTAAAATGATAAAATCAAATTTGAAAACTCTAAGAAAATAGATTTTCACCACCTGAACCTATCTTTAAAGGGTTTACTTAGTACTCATGTTATGGGTCAGTTGAACCAAATCCAAAACCATCCGATGGTGACTCCCACTTTATGACTCTTTTGAGTTCATCTCATTCCTCTAGGTAGCCCCTCAAGAAGACCATACTTTCACTCCAAGTGGGCCTTTGGTATTGTTTATCATAAGCCTCACTCTAGATCATGGTAAAAACCCCGCCCGTAGTGATAACTCCACTGGGGACCTATAGTGAAAGAGTGATAGCATTGAAATCTTAGAGTTTCCATATCAATTTTCCTATTCTATTTAGATTAATTATATTGCATATCACACAGTTTGCATTTATACATACCACCTTTTATCTCAAGTTAAACCAATGATTGTGGGTGAGTGAGTACCTTAGACTCCATTCGACTCCTTAGGAAAGTAAATCTACCTTCACCACTTGCTCCCTTGTACTGTTGACCATTGATGATTCTTGAATGAATAGATGCTAAGTGTAGTCTTATATTGATCATTCCATTAAGTTGGATAGGTTATGGATAACATGGTAGGGGACCTTAGCTTATTCTTAACAAAGTTAAGCCTATGTAACTAACCATAACAACATTCCAAAACTAGGATCCTTTGATTACATGCTTTATGGATCCATGCCTTATCATATCAGTGGATTTGCCTAAATCTAAACTAATTTCCCATCTCATATTACTCTACTAAGAGTCAAAATCCATTCATGATTCTATGATGGTTGCATAACCTCATTCCTCATTCTATTGGTATTCTTTTATCATAACACTAGGATCATGTTAAAATACTATTAAATTTTCATTGTAATCCCTCATATGATTAGACAATAATCACCCCTTTTTTACTTCACATGTTAAGAGTATCATGCCTTGAGTTCTTAGTGTAACTCCAGGCTAGTATCCCACCTAGGAGATATTTTAGACCAACCAATCTTTGTAAAGGTATAAGGTTGGCAGGAAGTGTTGTTGTATGCTACATGTTCACTAACCTTTTTATGTTTTCTGTCCAACACATATACATGCACATTCATTTTCTCTAACCAATTTTCTTTTGCACCCATAACATAGATGTTTCCTAGTATAGGCCATGCATACATCCTATATGTTGTATAATTTACACTACATGCAAATACATATACATACATATGCATCCATGCTAATCTTATCTATCATATGTAGAAACATGTTAGAACCATAACCTTCTAAGGATATTGCTTCTCTATCTGAGATGTCTACGCTACACTCAATGATGCATCATTTACCACTATTCAATAGCTCATTGACCAGTCTATGGCTAAATTCTTATCTAATAACTTTAAGACTCTGCTATAGCAATAGATCTATGAGGCTCTCAGTCTTAGAGACTTTATTACTCCACCAACCCCTATCAAGAAAAAGGGGAATACTATCAATCTATATGATGTTAAGATAGATGATGATATATCACTTCAAATGCATGACATTCATAAATCTGAGACTTCATCACTAGAATAAAGATAGAACAACTGTAATCCATCATGAAGATAAAAGAGATGGGCTTCGACCTTAACTTTGTGAGTTCTTTATTTGGGCTATTAGGGGTTTGCCACTAAGATAATTATGTAGATAATACATGTTGGTGCTTGTAAGTCCTACATGAATGGATTTTCTTTGTATAAAAAGGTCATACACCAAGGTTATGTCTGGCTTACCATGGAGACATACTACATATAATTTATATGATAATATCATGAGTGTCCAATTCATGGAGATTTGAGTCACATCCCATCGGTTGAATTACAGAACTTGACAACACCACGACCTTTCTCAACTTGAGGAATTAATATTATGCGTAAGATCCATCCTAATGCTTCTAATGAGCATTGGTACATTCTAGTGGCTATCGACTGCTTCTATAAATGGGTGGAAGCATAATCATATAGTAAACTAGGGGTAAAGTAATGTGCTAAGTTTATAGAGAAGAATCTTATATGCTGATATAAGGAACTGCATCACTTGATGTCTGACAATAGTGTGCAGTTCTAAGGCCAAGTAATTTATTTATTAGAGAGATATAGGATCAAGCACCACCAATCCTCTCCTTATCACCCTCAAGCTAATAGGGCAATTGAAGCAGCCAATAAGATGATTAAGAAGATTTTGGCTAAGACCATGCAGACTTATCAGGATTGGTATGAGCAGTTGTCATTTGCTTTGTAGAGTTACAAAACCATTACAAGGAGTCCTATGAGTGCCACCCCCTATTCTTTGATTTACAGTAAAAAAGCTATATTACTAATTGAAGTGGAATTGAAGTCACTTCGAGTTATCTTCAAAGCTTAGTTACTGAAAGCCAAGTAGAAGAGGGCTAGATATGAATAGTTTGTTATCATTGATGAGAAGCGGCTAGAGGCTCTTTATCATTTACAACTTTATAAGAAATGCATGGTAAATGTGTTTAATAAGAAAGTCATGTTTGTTGCTATATAGGAACATGATATGGTTATGAAGCAAGTTAGACTAGCTATTCATGACTTACATGAGAAATTCATACCAAACTGGGAAGACCATTCCTGGTTAAGATTTTATCTAAAGGTGTTGTCCATATTTTAGACATGGAGGGTAATGAATTCTCTAAACCTATCAACCTTGAATGGCTAAAGAAGTATTTTATCTAGAGTAAAGGGTAAAAATAGAAATTTAAAAAGAAAAAAGATTGCTTGATAAGTTGAAAATTCACTCGAATAACTCATGTAAAAGTTAAAGCTCTTAAAAGTAAAAGGAGAGCGTCAAAATAATTGATTAAAATATCTCACACATGATTGGTCAGTGATAAGGGTTAATTCTGATGTATATTGGAACTTCTGTGCTAGTTTTAACATTTTTCATGCAAATGCTTTAATTTTATTTATGCAAATGGAATACATATTCATAAACATAGTCATAAGTAATACAAGTTTCAAACATAAAACATTGTTTTATTGTCTAATAACTTATGTAATAAAGAACTATAAGTATAGTGCAGAACCCATAGCTTATACTCACCATCCATAGTAGATCTAAATCTAAAGGTCCCTACTGGCATGATCTTACAGTGAGGCCAGATCCTCTCTACATGCTCCAAAAAGTAAGATAATAGTCATCCTCCTTCAAACTTTATCAATCAAGGAATAGTTTATCTAAGATTGTACTGATGATAAACTTTGGTACGACTATAGTGGGTGTAGCGTTTAAATCTCAACAGTGGAATATAGTTTATATACAACCTCACTATCATATGTTGGATATGCCACCAAGGATAGGTCCATCTAAGCTCACTCTCGGGGATATCCCTCATCCACTCGACCCAATTGTCGAATGTCAGCATCTTCACCTCGCTGAAAGTATAGCCTCTCCTTATGTGGCTACGAGGTGCATACCTCTATGGATCACCTGCTGGTGGTGCTAAGATCCCTAGCTTCTCTTGAAGCTAGATCTATAAAAAAGTAAAAATAAAAGCTCGCTAAGTTGAAAACCATACAAAAGGCTACTCATATAAAAATTAGAGCGACCTACTAAATTGAAAACCTAAGGGCGCAATTTAGGAAAAATTAGGGTCTAAAGTAAAATCAAATAGCCCAATGAGTCAAAAACCTCATAAGAGGTTATTCATGTAAGAGTTAGGGTAAAATACATCTTTTCTAAGTCAAAAACCTACAAAGGTGGCTTAGAATCTATACCTGTAGTAGAAGCAGACTACCATTGAGGCGTCTGAACTGACCCTATCTCACTCTATCTAGTTGTAGGTGGGGCTTTTAACATGACAAAGAGTGAGGCTTATGACACATGAACCAAGGGCTTGCTTGGAGTAAAAATGTAATCTTCTCAAGGGGTTGCCTCAAGGAATGAGACAAACTCAAAAGAGTTATAAAATGGAGTCACCACCAGATGGTTCTGGAATTTGTTCAATTGACCCATTAGCATGAGTGCTAAGTCAAGCCCTTCAGAGATGGGTTTGGGTGGTGAATATCTATTCACTTAGAGTTTTAAGTTCAATTTTACCATTTTAGTCGAATTAATTACCTTAAGCAGGCAAGCATTCATGAGCATGAAATAAGCATACAATAGGGTATAACATAGCAACAATCATAGTAGATATAGCATGGCAAATATAATATGACAATCATAGCATAGTAATCATGACATGGTAATCATGGTATGAAACATGGCATATGCATGACATATGAGATAACATAGCATAAGCATGACATATGAGATGGCATGGCATAAGCATGTCATATGAGATGATATGGCATAGGCATGATATGTGAGATGACATAGCATAGGCATGACATATGAGATGACATGGCATGACATAGCATACATCATATAACAATGATAAAATGAGCAAAGCAGCATGAATGAAAATAATAATGGCCCGAAGAGAGGGATCGAGGAAGATAGGGGATACATAATGAAATAAGGGTAAATCATACATGTTGTGGAAATAAAATAGAGGTCTATTCTATTACAAAAGATCTTTGATAGTACATAAAATCTGAGATGTTAAGCATTATCTTGACAACTCAGGAAAAAGTCAACCTCAGGCAGCATAAGCCAAAAATGCATAAGTGAAAATGCAAAATAAACAAAAATAATTGTTAGTAGCAAAAAAAATTTAGGACTAGATCAATTGATTCAGTGTCATGTGAAAGGATGAATCAAGAGCAGAAGTTTGATGAATGTAATAGCAACAATCATGAAAATGAATAAACACGAGCTGGATTATAAAAATCATGAAAAATAATCAATTTTAGGTAAAATTAATCAATAGCATAACTGAAAGATTCTAAGATAATAATGAGGTAAAATAATAATGAGGCATCACTTAAAAAAAATCAATATTCAATTAAGTTAATCATGTCAAGTGATAACATTAAACACAATTAAAATAACATTAATTGAGAAATTAAATGATTTAATAGCAAAATCATAAGCAATTGATCATGGTACAATGAATTAGGAGTCAATAACATCACATAAATGGCAATTGGAGATAGCAAACTCAATCAATCAAAGCTAATCATATAATTAAACATCAATTAAACAAATTAAATAAGCATTTAATTTGAGAAATATAATTTTGAAGCCAAAATCAATAATGTATGATCAATGTATAATGAACTCATATCATTATGGCTACTGTAATGCCTTTAATGCTACTAAAAACTTCAAGGATCAAGTAAAATCATAGGAAAAATGAGTGAAAAACAATAGTTTCTAGCAAAACAGGAAGCTATGTGTGCCATACATAGCATGATGTTCACCACAATATGGGTTATGTATGGTGCATATAGTATATTGTATGCAACAAGTAGCAAGGCAGAATCAAAGAAAAACATGTTTTTAGCTAAAACATAAATCAAATCTCAAATCTTAATAAATTTAACAATCACGGCAGATCATTTATGTCACGTCTTCTGGCTGCATAACATGCTCCCGTCGAATGATTACAAATTTTCCAACAAGAAAATTAATAATCATTCAACAAGGGATTTAATACATTCATAACTAGTATGAAAAAAAAATTTTTTTTTTTAAATATCTTATGTACGGTCCCCGATAAACTTAAGTAGTCATGAAAACAATACATACCATACTTAGTGTCATATTCATACACACATTATTACAAGTTTATATTTTATCAATATTTAATGTACTGCCAAAGTACTTATTTAAAATCTTGCACGATTATCACTTATAAGAAATCTATATAATATATTACCACACATAAGTTATTGATCTTGCTGCTGCCACTAACGTCTCTCTTCCGCGGCTTTGCTTGTTCCTGCGTTTATCAATGGACAAACGCTGAGTATAAAACTCAGTGGTGCTAGTTATAAC
>CANYBF011129340.1:0-17658 GCA_948192965.1 Dalechampia spathulata
TATATATATATATATATATATATATATATATAACATCCCTTCCATTAAAATCTCATATAATTAAGGATAATTACTTTGGAGTTCCCATTTTGATTAAGAAGTCAATCTCCATAGTCTACTCAAAAACAAACTATAAGAGAAGTCCATGTGCATAACATACCTTTTTTTTCAGATTTAAATGATAACAAAAGTCAATCTTTATGGTATGCTTGAAAACAACCTAAATAGATCTAATTATATAAACTCAATTTTCCTGATATAAATTATTCTTAAAGTTGAAAAAATAAGTTATGTTTTGGATGAATATTTAAGGTTAAAAGATGATGTTATATCCTCTTATGCTAAGAAAAATGAAAAATACAATTCTATATAAAAAGGAATTTGACCTTTAGCTTTGGAAGAAGAAAAACAAATTCATCCCCATCTTATACTTCTAGAATCTCTAAACTATCTAGTTCATTATGTTAGAAATTAAGTAAAATTGTTTTACTAATCTATATTGATCCTTTGGTGTGTATACTTTAGAGATCTTCTTGTTTGGGAATTAGAAAGAGTTTGCTATAACTCTTTTGCAAAACAAGAATGAAGTAGGTCCACTTAAGAGTAAGTGTTCTAAATCTTTTAACCATGATCTTATGTATTATAATTATAAATGAATGATTATATAGATTTGATTTCCATATAAATCAAACATTTTTTTAATTTTATTCCACTGCTATTACACTCTATTAAATTTAATATAATGTTCCAAGTGGTTAGTTGGTCGAGCAAAATCTTGACCCAACTACTAAGTTATCCATATATATTAGTTATAAGCCTCCCTCTCAACAAGTTGATAGGTTTGCATTGCATGATCATATAAGCTTATAAGTCATGCATACATGCATGAACATTATTAACATAATAGGTACTTACTTAAATCTTTATTTTATCAAAATTATGGTACTGATGTAGCCCTATCAGTAACCACATTACATCCACCATAGCATATCAAGGCACCTATATAAGTCAAAGTCAATTAAATAAACAAAATTAAAAGCATGTCAATGCACAAAATTCACTTACATGAGTGGCGTTAGATGGCATAAAGGCAATCACATTCCTCTTCAGCATCAAAAAAAGCCATGTCATATGGATATACCTACTCATCATAAGTTTGTATGTATGATTCTATGGCTATAGAAAGTGCCCCTTGATGAAACCTTGGAATACTCATAACTAGGCAAAATAATGGGATTGATGGCCTTTGGCTTTAGAGGCATTGCTCTAGAAGTAGCATTGTGTGCTCTCTTTGAGGTGCTACCACCTTGTTAACTCTTAATGGTAATTGATCCATGAGAACCTATCATACTAGTAGAATAATCAAATATACCACCATATCCAAAATTCATTAAAAATCTATGTAAAACCTATAGAATGATGCAATTCACAGTTTTAAGTAAATTCTTAAAACCATTTCAATTCCAATTTCATTGAAAATTTATGCATTTATATGATTCCAAAGATAGGAAGTTGATATAGTAAATGATCAATTTGGTCAAACCTTTCACCAATAGTCAAATTATTAACTAGAAAGCTGTTAAACCTTAATTATGGGGTCCAAATGTTTATTTTAGATATCATGCACATACAAGATAGTACGAGCATTGATCCAATAGTTGTTCATATTCTAACACGAAACCCAATGGAAAGTATGCCACAAACCCTCACGCATACTAAGATACAACTCTAATGAAAGATTAAACCCCTGCCATATTGAACGCCTAAACTATAGAGTATGGAAATGCAAATAATTAGGCTATGAAAATAGAGAAAATGCCATAAATAAATGATAAGTTAACCCTAATTCCTAATGCAATTAGAAGAAAGTAAATCCTCACTTCCTAACTAATAACATAACATGCATAAGCATAAATAAAATCAAAATTGGTTCTGTATATTGAATGATAATCAAAAAGTGCTTAATAGGTTTACATAAGCTTCTATTTATACTAGCTTCTAACCCCAGTCATTCAAGGATAAGTAAGACTAATCCAAAGAGGACTTGGTTTCCTATTCCTACTCTAACTTTAGAAGTTAAATAAATAAAATAAAATAATACTATATATTACATGGAAATTTATACAAGCTAATTAGGCTAATAATTGACCTGACTTCCTTTCCTTATTGGGTTCTGATCAAGCCTAACTTATGGCCCACTAAGCCTAACTACTCCATAGACTTATGAAATAAGGCTATGACTTCATTATTGGTCCTAAATGGCATACTTTAGGCTCCATTCTCTTCTACATTTGCCTTAAGTAGTATTATGGCCTTAGGCACCTCTTCAAGCTCCAAATAGAATTTGTAGAAGGCTTGTTCTTATAGCTCTAATGATAAATGCTCTTGAATAAATGAATTCATGGTTGCTTTATATTTATTGGCTCGTAACCTTGTGATTAGACCACTTAGAAGAGTAAGTGGTTTTTTGTTCAAGCTCGTTGTATTCTCTTGAGCCCCATGTTGATCCATATCATTTTCCCCTTCTTTAAAAAGATTTATCCTCAAATATGCATCCATATCAAAGGGAGATAAGTCATTAACATTGAAAGTAGCTGAAATTTCATACTTACAAGGAAAATTAATCTTGTAAACATTGTCATTGATGCATTCCAACACTTGGAAAGGACCATCTCCTTTGGCATCTAGCTTGGTTCACCCACACCCAATCTCTAGGTTCAAATCTTACTTGCTTCGCCCTCTACTTGCCCTTTTAGCATACTCTTTATTCTTCTTCTCTATATTTGCTTGAGCCTTTTCATGCATTGATTCACCAATTCTGCCGCTCTTTTTCCATCTTAACTAGAAAGCTCATGCATAAGTTCAAATGGTGAATATCCTGTGGAAGAATGAATGCTTCTATTATATGCAAATTCAATAAACAATGGTGTGTGGTACCCCATGCAATCTCACAATCTCTTTAAAGAATAGGTTAACAACATGAATATCATCATCACACTTATGACAAGCAATAAAGTGAGCCATTTTGCTAAACCTATCAACTACCATGAATATACTATCTCTACCCCCCCTAGTTCTTGGTAATTCAATCATAAAATCCATAGATACATCAGTCCAAGGTGAGCTAGGTATAGGTAAAGGCATATACAAACCATGAGGCATAGACTTAGATTTTGCTTGTCTATATGCAATGCAAGTATTACACACTTTATCAACATCCATATGCATATAAGGCCAGTAGAAGTGTTCATTTAGTATATCATAAGTTTTATTTACCTCAAAATGCCCCATTAATCCCTCAGAACGAGACTCTAGCACAAGGAAGTCATGCATAGAACATCTAAGCATGCAAAGTTTATTACCTTTAATTAGAAAATCATCATGCCTATAGAATTTGTTAAATTCTCCATGTTCACATACCACATATACATTGCCAAAATCGATATCATCAACATATAGACCCTTAATGTGTTTGAATCTAAGCAATTTTGAATTAAGGGTAGAGATCAAGGCTTACCTTCTTGACAATGCATCAGCTATAATATTTTCCTTTCCATGCTTGTATTGAATCACATAAGGAAATTGCTTAATGAATTCAACCCACTTACCATGTTGTTTATTGAGCTTCCCTTGTCCTTTTAAGTGCTTAAGGGATTCATGATTAGTATGAATGACAAACCCCTTAGGAAGTAAGTAGTGTTACCAAACCTTCATAGCTGGAACTAAGGCATACAATTATTTCTCATAAATTGAATAGTTAAGTTAAGCTCCTTTTAGCTTCTCAATAAAGTAGGCAATTGGCTTCTTTTCCTGCATTAAAATCGCTCCAATTCCCACACCTGAAGCATCATACTCGATCTTAAAAGTTTTATTGAAGTCAAGTAATGATAGAATAGGGGTTGAAGTTAATTTATCTTTTAATGTGTCAAATGCATGTTGTTGTGTTTCCCCCCATTTAAAACCAACTTCCTTCTTCATTATCTCTATGAGTTCTGCTATAATTAAAGAGAAATCTTGCATAAATTGCCTATAAAAACTTACTAAACCATGAAAGCTTCTTATGTCAGTCATAATTTTAGGCATAAGCCACTCTTTTATAGCCTTAACTTTCTCCTTATCAACTTTAATTCCTTATTCACTCATAATAAAACCAAGAAACACAAGTCCATCTTTACAAAATATGCACTTTTTAAGCTTAGCATACAACTTCTCCTCAATGCGTTCCTCTTATTATAAATGAGAATATCATCAAAATGCACAACCATAAATCTCCATGAGAAGGCCCGTAACACATGGTTCATAAGCCTCATAAATATGCTAGGTGCATTAGTTAAGCCAAAAGGCATTACTAACCATTCATACAAACCATACTTAGTTTTGAAAGTAGTTTTCTATTCATCTTTAGGTTTCATCTTTATTTGATGATATCGACTCATTAAATTAATTTTAGTAGAGTAAAGAGGCCCATGCAATTCATCCAATATGTTATCAAGTCTAAGTATAGGTTGTCTATACTTTACAGTGATTTTATTGACTACCCTACAATCAACACACATGTACCATGTGCCATCCTTTTCAGGCTTAGTCTCCATAGGATTGCTCCTTTAGGCTGGTTGATTAGGAATGGTAGAGCCCCGAATGAAGTCAATTTGATGTTTTATTCCTCTCAAAGGTGGTAATTCATTAAGCATCTCATTAGGAAAGACATCATCAAATTCCTGCAACATTGAAATAAAACCAGAAGGGAAATTGTCACGGTTATATCAGTGTCAGCAAATAAAATTTCCTTATACCTAAGAAACAAGACTGGCTTCTTTAAGGAAATAACACTTTTAACCTCTCTCATTTTTACATAAAACTTTTGTTTCTTTTTCCCTTCTTTCAAATTTCCGCTCTCCAAAGGGCTATTAATTTGTGTATTTTCTTTTCTGGCCTCTTTTCTCTCATTCTTCCCTTTTTCTCTCTTTTTCTCTAAGAAGGCCAAAACTTCACTCCCCTTTTTCCGTAAGGTCAAAACCTCTCTTTCCCTCTCAAGTATCTTCTTTTGATCTCCATACACTTCTTGAGGGGATAATGGAGCTAGCACCATCTTCTTTCCTTCATGAGAAAAGGAATACCTATTATTGTACCCATCATGTAGGACTCTCCCATCAAATTGCCAAGGTCTTCCTAATAGTAGATGACCTACTTGCATAGGTACAATATCATAAACTATTTGTATGATTCTCCACCACACTTACACTAGCAACATTAAGGCAACTTCCACCATCTTTAATCATGGAACACACCTTTCCATTGACCAAGAATCTAGTATGAACTGTGTTTTCATATTGCTTAAGGCTTTCTTCTTTCACTTGCATATTTAGAGCATGTCTAGCAACCAAACTCTTACCATGTTCAGCAAACTCTACATCATTCCCTTCTTCTACCTCATTGTCACTACAATCGATTAAAGAGGGCATTTCATCTTCAAACTCAGAGTATATTTCTCCATGCTCTATGGTCAACATGAGTCTCTTGTTAGGATATTGAGATATAATATGTCCTTTTTCCAAACACCTGAAATATTTGATTTCCCTACTAAAAGTCAAAGGATTCAAATTCCCTTTAACTTCTTTAGGGGCGGTTTGAATGGCTTCTTTTCATTTGTTGGTTGAACTTGTTCCTTGAAAGTGTGAGCTTCTAGCTTCTTTCTTTTCATTTCTTTTGCTCCATTTAGAGTTCCAAGTATTGGTAGGAACTTCCTTGGAATTTTCTAGAACTCTTGCCTTTCCTTTATTTTTTAATTTTCCTGGCCATATTAAGCATTTCTTCAAAAGTATCATACTTGTTGTTGACCCTGACTTTTCACACTCATGTAATTTCAGGTTTCTATTGATTTGGCTTGGTATTAGTCCCCGACATCGGCCCCAATTATGCACATATGCCTCTGTGGCTTCCCCCTAAGTATTCTGGGGCACAGAGTACAACGTAGTTGGTGGGGCCCACCACGGTGTTTGGTAGGGCCTGCTACCCTTGTCAGCCTTTTTTGAGTGTTCTGTGCATACAAAATACATTTCATCTTGCTTACATGAAGCAGAGCATGTAAAATGGCTCAGTGGGGCCCATATGCGGGCCCATAACCCTAATTAGCTAATTTTGAGTATTCTATGTATACAGAGTACCTAACATGTTGCCTATGCAAGGCAGAGCGCACGACATGCCATATGCCACATTTCGGGCACACGGCACTGGTGGGGTCCGCTACCCCTATCAGCCCATTTTGCATGTTCTGTGCACATAAAACACATTTTCACTGATGCCTGTATGAGGCACAACACTTGGCATGCCAAATGCCACATTCCAGGCCCACTGCGCTGTGGGGCCCATCGAAGACACTAGTGGGGCCCACCACCTCTATCAACCTACTTTGAGTGTTCTGTATGTACAAAACACATTCTACATATTTCCTACACGAGGCATAACACTTGGCATGCTAATGCCACATTTTGGGCCATATAGCATTATGGGCCCGAAATGGGCCCATTAGTGGAACTTATCGTTCGGGGCCGAATTTGATAAAACTCAAAACTGCAAAGTAACTCAGAATATCGATTACATCTCAGTTGACATATGACACACATTACATTTCACCCATATGAGGTGAAATACATGAATAGGGTGTATTGCACTATGCGTGTAGCATATAGCAAAATAAGGCTGGCTAGGATGCCCACTTCGGGCACGTATTGCGACTTGTTCCCATGTCAGAATGGCTTGATTCAAGTTTTCATTCCCAAGAATAAGTTGCAGACATGAATTTTGCACATTCATTTGCCATTTGGGCACACCGTTTGCCCCCCGTTTGGTCCTTCCAAAATGGCTGCTCATCACAGATTTCTGGGACAGCCTGCACAGGCTCGCTAAGGTGCCCACTTCGGGCACATATTGCGACTTATTTCAGTATCAAAATAGCTTGATTCAAGTTTCCATTCCCAAGAGTAAGTTGCAGACATGAATTTTGTATATTCATTTGCCATTTGGGCATACTATTTGCTCCCCATTTAGTCTGTCCAAAATGGCTGCTCATCATAAATTTCTGGGACAGCCTGCACAGGTTGGCTAAGGTGCCCACTTCGGGCATGTATTGTGACTTGTTTCGGTATCAAAATGGCTTGATTCAATTTTCCATTCCTAAGAGTAAGTTGTAGACATGAATTTTGCATATTCATTTGCCATTTTGGCACATAGTTTGCCCCCCGTTTGGTCCGTCCAAAATGGCCGCTCATCACAGATTTTTGGGACAGCCTGCACAGGCTGGCTCGGGTGCCAACTTTGGACACGTATTACGACTTGTTTCAGTATTGGAATGGCTTGATTCAAGTTTCCATTCCCAAGAGTAAGTTGCAGACATGAATTTCGCATATTCATTTACCATTTGGGCACACTGTTTGCCCCCCGTTTGGTCTGTCCAAAATGGCTACTCATAACAGATTTCCGGAACAGCCTGCATAGGCTGGCTGGGGTGCCCACTTTGGGCACGTATTGTGACTTGTTCTGGTATCAGAATGGCTTGATTCAAGTTTCCATTCCCAAGAGGAAGTTGCAGACATGAATTTTGTATATTCATTTGCCATTTAGGCAGGTGTTTTGCCCTCTGTTTGGCTCGTGTAAAATAGCTGCTCACCTAGTTTTGAGACCTTATGCCACATTGCTAAGCCTAAGGGTACCACCCCTCCTAAGGCTACTATAAATACAAGGCCAACCCTTCCTTTTCTGACACACAATATATCATATAAATGATATACAATATCATATAAATGATATAACTTAAGTAAAATTTTAATTAAGTTTAGTGACTAATTAAATTTTTACTAAAATCCTAAGCTTTTGGGAATTTGGGGGAGCAACTTCTAGCCCTGGTAAGTCATTTATTCCTTTGGCTTTTTAAGTTATTTAAGCTTTTCTACCATGTTTAGCTTATTATCTTAGTTTAACTTTACTGTCATGTTTAGCTTATTGTTTTATTTAGCTTTATTGCCATGTTTAGCTTTTTACTATACCATGTCATATGTCATTTATATCATATCATCATGCCATGTCATATACTAATATGCCATGTCACATGTTATATGCCATTTATGCCATGTCATCATGCCACATGTCATGATGAATATTATTTATATCATGAATAGTAACTCATAAATAGTAATTTATGAATATTATTTATACCATGCCATCATCCACGTCATATGCTAATATGTCATACGCCATTTATGCCATGTCATCATACCATGTCATATGCTAATATATCACATCACATGTCATACGCCATTTATGTCATGTCATCATGCCACGTCATATGCTCATATGTCACGTCACATGTCATATGCCACTATGCCATGTCATCATGCCACTATGCCATGTCATCATGCCACATGCCATGATGAATAGTAACTCATGAATATTATGACATCATACCAGGTCATATGCTAATATGCCACGTCACATGTCATACGCCATTATGACATGTCATCATGCCACATGCCACATCATCATGTCATATGCTATTATGTCATGTCTTCTTACATCCATCGAACTTTGGGTCTTGATTCGTGCTTTAATATGGAATATAATTAGTCGATCAAGTCCTAAATTTCATTTTCTATTAATGATCTTGCTTGTTTATTTGCATTTTCACTCATGCTACCCGAGGTGGAAATTCCGCGAGGAGGTTGAGATATTACTAAATGTCTTGGATTTTTGTACAGATGAAGATCCTTTGTAATAGAATAGCCTTTCACTGGCCTTTCGGTATTTTTATTCGTGGATGGATTTTTATATTTGCTAAATATATATCATCATGTCACATGATACATCACACACTTTTATGCCATGCCATGTATATACAATGCAATAACATATATTATCTCGTATGCCAATACAATCTAAATACATCAGTACGCAATGCAATACGTGGAACTTGCCATGCTATCCTATATACCATGACACGCCGTATATCATACCATATACCATGTTGAATACACATTCACATATGCATCCACTATACCATATCATGCATATGCCACGTCATACATCATTTTACATGTTACGCATACGGTATGTCATCCATTATGCCATGTCATGCATATGCCATGCCATATACCACCCCACATATCATGCACATGATATGCCATGTATCATTTCACATGCCATGCATATGGTATGTCATCCACTATGCCATGTCATGCATATGCCATGTCATACATCATATTCACATATCATGCATATGATATGTCATACACCCTCACATGACATGCATATACCATGTTATACATCATTTTACATGCCACACATACGGTATGTCATCCACTATGCCATGTCATGCATATGCCATGCCATATAACACCCCACATATCATGCACATGATATGCCATGTATCACTTTACATGCCATGCATATGGTATGTCATCCACTATGTCATGTCATGTCATGCATATGCCATGTCATACATCATATTCACATATCATGCATATGATATGTCATACACCCTCATATGACATGCATATACCATGCCATACATCATATCACATGTCTTGCATACGCTATGCCACTCATTTCATTTCGTACACCATGCATACGCCCAATGGCAATATAATTCAAAACGTTAATGCATAATGTTATACGTTATTTACCATGATTATATGCTTACATATCATACTAGCTTGCCATATCATGCAAATGATATGTCATACATGCTCACATGTCATGCATATACCATGTTATTTTATCGCTATTTTGCATGCCATGCATATGCCATGCCATTCAAATGCCATATAGCATTATATGACATTCTACGTGCAACCTTGCAATGCCAAATCACATGTCATTGTATGTGTTTATGTATACGCTTGTACGCATGTATGCGTGTTTGGATAGAAAACATAAAAAGGTTAGTGAACATGTAGCATGCAGCAGTACTTCCTTCCAACCTTATACCTCCATGAGAATTGGTCAATTCAAGTTCTCCTGCCCTAAGTGGGATACTAACCCAGAGTTACACTAGGAACTTGAGGTACGATTCTCTAAAATAAGCAAAAGAATGGTGTGATTCTCTAAAATAAGCAAGCGAATAAGCAAGGGATTACGCGAAAACCCGATAACATTTCAACCTAGCCATATTGCTATGATAAGTTAATGCTGATGGAATTGGTATGAGGTTGTGCAACCATACGAAATCATGAAAGGATTTTGACTCTTAGCAGAGCAATATGTGGGAGGAAAATAGGTCTGGTCTATGAAAATCCACTCACATGATAAGGTAAAGATCCACATAACATGCAATAAGGGTCCTAGTTTGGAATATTGCTAGGCTTACTACATGGGCTTTAGTCTGGTTTTGACAATAGCCTAAGGTACCCCGCCACGTTGTCCACAACCTATCTAACTAAATGGAATCATTGATATAGGACTATACCTCACATTTATCTGTCAGGAATCATCGATGGTTATCAGTACAGTGTAGCGAGTGGTGAAGGTAGATGTGCTTTCCCGAGGAGTTGAATAGAGGCCAAGGTACTCCCTCACCCACAATCACCGGTTTGACACGGGAGGTTATGTGGTGTGTACAGACATGGACTAGTGTTGTGATGTATACAATTAATCCAACTATGATAGGAAAATTGATATGGAAACTCTTAGATGCCACCACTCTTTTGTCGTGATGTCCCCAATGGAGTTGCCACTATGAGCGCCAGTTTCTGTCGACCACCCAAAGCGAGGATTACGATGCACACGGACCGTGGAACGTACTTGGAGCAAAAGTGCAGTCTTCCTAAGGGGTTCCCTTAGGGAATGATATGGACTCAAAATATTTGCAAGGGAGTCACCATCGGATGGTTCCGGATTGGTCTAACCGACCCATAGCATGAGTGCTAGTTAAACCCTTCAGAGATTGGGTTTGAGTGGTGGAGATCTATTCTATGAGTTTCCAAAATCAATTTTACCATTATAGTTGGGATTAATTGTCCTAGGCAGGCAAGCATACTAGCGTAAACGTGAGCACATAGCACGACATGCGATTTGGCGTTGCAAGGTTGCATGTAAAATGACATATAATGCTATATGACATTTGGATGGCATGGCATATGCATGGCATACAAAATAATGATAAAATAACATGGCATATGCATGACATGTGAGCATGTATGATATATCATATGAATGATATGGTAACCTAGTATGATATGTAAGCACATAATTATGGCAAATAGTGTATTACGTTATGCGTTAATGTTTTGGATTGTATTGGTGTTTGGCGTATGCACGAAGTATGCATGGCATATGCGTGGTACGTGGGATGAATGGCATATCATATGCATGATATGTGAAGTGATGCATGTCATGGCATATGTGTGACATGGCATAATAAATGGCATACTGTATGCGTGGCATGTGAAATGATGTTTAGCATGGCATATGCATGACATGGCATAGTGAATGACATACCTTACGCATGGCATGTGAAATGGATGACATATCATATGCATGATATGTGAGGTGATATAAAACATGGCATATGCATGGCATGTGGCGTGGATGACATACCATATGCATGGCATGTGACATAGATGGCATATCATATGCATGGTATATATGCATGACATATCATGTGCATGACATGTGAAGTGATGTATGGCATGGCACATGTATGACATGACATAGTGAATGGCATACCATATGCATGATATGTGATAGCAATATATGTGCGTAATGGCATAGCATATGCATGTCATGGTATAGCGATACGTATGTCATACGGTGTGACATGGTAGATAGCATGTGACATGGCATGGCATCATGGCATTATGACATATGGAATGGTATATATATGCATAGCATATAATATGGTGAATGGTGAGTTGCGTATTGTATTGCATATTGGCGTATTGGATTATGTATTGGCATATTTATACATATATGCATATGAAATACAGTATGTTATCGCATGACATATGCATGGCATGTCATATACGTGTGTGATATGTTATGTGACATGGCATGTGACATAATGACATATACTTAGCAAATATAAAATCATCCACGAGCAAAAAATAATAATGGCCATGAAAGGGATCGAGGAAATTAGGGGATACACACGAGATAGGGGTATTAATTATTACAAGCTAATAATAATCTACCCTATTACATAAATATCCTCGCATACATATTTTGGGATGTTAAGTAACGTCCCCTCCTCCTCGGGCACTATTCATCCTCAGGTTGCACGAGCCGTAAATGCACGATGCAAATATGCAAAATGAACACAAATAAATTCATTAGTGGAAAATGAATTTAGAATTTATTTAACTAGTCCAATGGCATGTGAAAAGCATGGACCAAGAGTCAAAATCCATTAATTATTAGGCAATAATTACATGAATTTATATGAGCCGAATCGTGAAAATTCATTTTTATAAAAATAATTTTAAGCAAAATTATTTTTATTTGATCATGAAAAATTAAATGGGAGGGCTAACATCACAAAAATTGATGGAGATAGCCACTCGACCAATTTAAAATCCAATCATTTCAAAAACCGCATTTATATGAGTAAAAAATGGCTTTTTATCATAAAAATTAATTTTGAGGCTAAAATTAATTAAATGAAATTATTTTATGACAAATCCAGTATACTTAAGCCACTATAAAGCATCAAATACTACTAGATATGTCAATAATACAGTGAAATATGGTCCAAAATATAGTTTTTCTGAAAAAATGTGAACTATGCGCGCTGCGCATCACGCTATGTACGCCATACATAGACTGTGTGTGGTGCACATAGTATGACATGTGGCACACATAGTTGAAGAATCTGCAAGAACATTAAATCTGTCTGTACATAATTAAACTACAGACCAAAATAAGCAACTTTAATGAAGACAGTACCTCATTTTGACCTCGAATCGGCCTCCGATTTGCAGCTCAAACATTTAATTATGTAATTAAATGGAATAATTAATTTTAAGGCTAAAATCAATTAGATCTAAGTAATTTTTAACAGATCCAAAACCCCAAGTGCATGGAGAATCTACTGAAGTCACTGGAAAATTTAGATCCAAAGCGGATTGGGCGAAAAATGGCTTTTTCTGTGAAAAATATGATCTATGTGCGCCACACATAGGGATATGTGGCACACATAGAGATATATGAGGCAAACATAGTTTGAAAAACCAAAATAAAATCAAAGATTTTCAAGTAGAAACCCTAGATCCGACCCCAATCTAGGTAGATCGGACCCGAAACCAGAGTTTTGCTCGTGGATTTGCATCCAACTCAATGAAAATAATGTTAAAGTTAAAATCATTTAAGATCTGGCTTGTTTTAAGGTAGATCCAGAACACCTAAGGCATGGAAAAGCCTTGAATGCCACTGGAGTGGCCAGATCGGGGAAGAAACCGGTAAAAAATAGGAGAAAATCAGCGTTTTCTTTGAAATATGGGACCTATAAGCGCCACACATATGCTACATGTGGCGTACATAGATCTATATATGTCGCATATAGTTTGAAAAATTACAGGAGTATTTTGACAGAGGTTTGGCTGCTCTTAGAACAAATTCGAGATCTTAAAAATGTTGCCCTAAGCTCTATATTTATAGAGCCAATTTTGGTCATGGAAAATTTGTAATTTTGGCCCGGATTTCAAAAATTAAAGGCTATGTGGGTAGCACATAGCCTATATGCTACACATATAGTGTTATATGCGTAGCATATAGTTTTAGACCCATCACATAGGGCCCACGGTGGCCACATCGGGACGTGTTCCCTATTCCTTATAAGGGTTATTTGACATTCTAAGATGTTTTTATGAAGAAAATTTTTCCGGATTCGGTCCTGAAAAGGCTCCCGGCCAAACATCTTCATTATGCAACATGCGGTGCGCATAGTACTATGTGCACCGCATGTAGCTATGCGCTCCACCCCGTATGTGCGAAACGGGATACATGCCATATGTCCAGGAAGATGCAAATGACGTTTTGAGTCACTTTGCAGTTTTAAGTTTTGCCAAATTCGGCCCCAAACTACAAGTTTCCCATAACGGGCTCGTTTTAGGGCCCGTAGCGCTATTTTGGCCCAAAACTGGCATTCGGCATGCCAAAAGTCATGCTTTGCGCAGGCATCAGTGAAAATGTGTTCTGTATGCATAGAACACTTGAATTATGCTAAGTGGGGTGGTAGGCCCCACCAGTGCCTCGACGAGCCCATAGAGTAGTGGGCCCGAAAGGTGGCAAATGGCATGCTAAGCGCTTTGCCTTGAGTAAGGCAGCAAGTGAGATGTGTTCTGTGCATATAGAACACTCAAAATGAATTACAGTGGGTAGCAGGCCCCACTAATGGCTAGTGGGCCCCATAGTGTGGTGAGCCTAGAATATGGCATTCGAGGTGCACGAGATGTACCTTGCGTAAGGCAGTTATGAAATGTATTCTGTAAGTACAAGATACATAGAATAGGCCGATAGGGGTAGTGGATCCGACCTATGCACTATTCATGGTGAATAGTGGCAGGGCCTAAAATGCAATATTTTGCATTCTACAATCTCTACTTTGCATAGGCCGGAGTAGAGTATGCTTTGTATATACAGAGCATCCAGAATAAATAATAAAGGTAGTGGGCCCCACCTATGCCTTATTCATGATGAATAGTGCGAAATGCTTAAAATGTAATATTTTGCATTTCGTGTGGTTTACCTCACGTTGAGTGTGTTCTGTATGTACAGAACACTCAGAATATGGAAGTGAGGGTGGTGGGTCCCGCCGGGCACCGTGGTCGGATCCACCAGCTTTAATGTATTCTATGCGCTAGAATACTCAGGGGAAGCCACAGAGGCCTATGTGCATAATCGAGGTCAATATCGGGGACTAATACCAAACTGAATCAACAGGAACCCCCGAAATTGCACGAGTGTGAAAGGTCAGGGTCAACAATAGCATAGCTAGTGAATTTGACTACTGCTATCCTTTACTTCTTCTCCTCTAAATAGTTTTAGTATTCAAAATCATCTCCACTTTACTCTCCCATTCAATATATTCTTCAACATTATTATTCCCCTTGAATTCGGGCATCATCATCTTCATAGTGCCAAGGTTCCTATCTACGTGACCACTAGTTATGGTCTCTTCTTCTTCCTCTTCTTGGATTTATCATAATGGATATCCTCTATCTGTAGCTCCTCTTATTAGTTTAAATCATCCATCATAGTCCCTTTGAAGATTTTGACTTGGTGTTCGAATGTCATCCCTCTTAGTTGCACTTTGATTTGACTTAATTTCTTGCAACTCCTCAAATACAAGCCTTTTAAACTTCTCCATTTGTACATTAATTACCTCCATGAAAAGTTTCAATTGGGAATCTGTTGTAGGTGCATCCTCTTACTAATGATCATTCTTAGAAGAACTTATTGTGAATAAAAAATAAAAACAAATGTAAAGGTCAATTTAATCACTCCTTCTTGTGTTTACTCTCTTTTAGCTTTTCTAGATATGAACCACTCATTATGCCTTTTTCCTCTCTATTGCGATATTTCCAGTTGAATTTTGGAACTAAAGCACACCAATCAAAGTAAAAGTACACATTTTGGAAAGTAAGGATCAACCTAGACAATTCAATACAAGCTCTAAAAAGAAATTAATTAGACAACCAATAACCTAAAGTGTAAGTACAATCAAATAACACGCTACAATGTCAAGAGGCAAAGCTAGTTTCAAACAATAAAATAAGATGACTAGAATTCAATAAGGACAATTTTGATCAATAATTAAGAATTTATTTCACTTCCAAGCAAAATAAATATTAAACCTTATTAAGTCTACCTAAGCAAAGTAAGCAATTTCAACAAGACCTTTTAAAGCAATTGGAGATGAATTTAGATAGTATATGCCAACTCAATTTGTCTAAGCCTTAATCATGTAATAGTATGTATGTTTGAGATGAACAAGGGAACAATTAAGGAGTCTAATTTTTGTAGGACTCTTCACTTTCATACAACATATCTCTATAGCCTTTAGGGTAGCAAACAAGGTGCCCTAGTTATATTAGGACTCTTCATAAATAACAAAATAGGTGTCCTAGTTAGTTTAGGACTCTTTTCTAGTATAAGAAACTTGTAACTAACAATAGAACAAGAGATATTTTTGTATTTTTCTTTTTTTATATATATTTTGATATGAATCAAACAACTAGAATATGGTATTGAAAAAAATCACCAAACACCTAAACATAACTGGCAACTTAAATAAATAAAATAGCATAACATAGAATAATTAAAACAAAACCCTAGAGCTAAAATAAATAGGAATTTACCTTACCTTTAGCTCTGATACCAAATGATGTGAAACCCAATGGCAAGTATGCTATAAACCCTTATGCACACTATGATATAGATCCAATGGAAGATTAAACCCCCACCCTATTGAACCCCTAAACTATAGATTATGGAAACGTAAATAATTAGGTTATAGAAATAGAGAAAATGCCACAAATAAATGATAGTTAACCCTAATTCCTAATGCAATTAGAAGAAAGTAAATCCTCACTTAACCAATAACATAACATGCATAAGCATAAATAAAACTAAAATTGGTTATGTATTTTGAATGATAATCAAAAAATGCTTAATAGGCTTACATAAGCTTCTATTTATACTAGCTTCTAACCCAAGTCCTTCAAGGATATATAAGACTGGTCCAAAGAGGACTTGGTCTCCTATTCCTACTCTAACTTTACAAGTTAAATAAATAAAATAACATAATGTGATATTTACATGGAAATTCATGCAAGCTAATTAGGCTAATAATTGGTCTGACTTCCTTTCCTTATTAGGTTCTCATTAGGCCTAACTTATAGTCTAGCATGCCTAACTACTCCATAGGCTTATGAAATAAGGCTATGACTTCATTATTGGTCCTAAATGGCATACTTTAGGCTCCATTCTCCTTTACATTTACCTTTAGTAGTAGTATGGCCTTAGGTGCCTCTTTAAGCTCCAAATAACATTTGTAGAAGGCCTGTTCTTGTAGCTCTAATGATACTCTTGAATAAATGAATTCATGGTTACTTTATATTTATTTGCTCGTGACCTTGTGACCGGACCACTTAGAAGAGTTAGTGGTTCTTTTTCAAGCTCCTTGTATTCTCTTGAGCCCCATGTAGATCCGTATCATATTTGATCTAATAGTTAATCACCTTGATCTAGCAATTGGCCATCATTGGGTCAAGCATTGATTCTTTAAACCTCATCTAATGAGCATCTCAACAAAACCTTCAAGTTATTCAGAAGACTCACAATAAAGTCATAGATTCACTAATTGATTGTCAATCAAGTTTAATTTTTCTGCTCAAGCATCAAGCTCCTAGTTTCTGCATTAAGTAATAAAGCATCAGACATAAAAGCATTAATTTTCTTGCTTAGCTTTAATTGGCTCTCTCAGGCATAAGGCTCCTAGTCATTGCTTTGCATTACAAGCCTTAACATGAGTGTCACACCCTCATTTTGGACCGGTTTGATCCAGATCGATTTAGGAATGCTTCTGAGTCAGTTTGGGTTAACTTTTGGCCAATCCAAGTTGATTTAGGGCTTTCTAGGCCATTCTGGGCCAACTTCGGCCATCCTAGGGGA
>CANYBF011129635.1:0-43680 GCA_948192965.1 Dalechampia spathulata
TTTGTGTTGTGGTGTTGTATCTAAAGCAGAAGGAATGAATGCCTTATATAGGCATTCTTACGCGGTTTAGCCAGCCTGTTATTCAACAAAATTAGGCCACCAACCAAAGAAAAGGAAAATCAATATTTGCTGCCACCGAATGCAGCCTAAATTGTTGACTCGTGGTGTCCCTCCATGTATGAGGGACCCATGCCAACAATATCATCAAGATAATTAATGATAAATTTATCAACCAAATATCATAAAACATCATTCAATAACTACATAAACATAGCATAAGCATTACATCATTTGAGTAACATGATCAACCACTCAAATAATTTTTATTTTATTTTAAATATAGTTTTGTAAAAATTTTCTTCTTGAATTCATATTTAATAATATTCGTAATTTAAATATAACTGTGTGAAGTAACGAACATGCTTCTATTGATCCATGATGAAATCCATATGGAAATGGCAACATGTGCGACGGTTTATAATGGTTCGACATTAACTCTTGCCTACGTTCATTTTTCTTAAATCTCAACTTAAGGTTCTACTAAAATACAATCAATTACAACAAGAATTCTACAAATGAATCTAAACCCTAGTGTTTTTCAGGTTCACACTCAAATCTTTACAGTAATCAATCTTACAAGTTCTCAATTACAAGTTAATGCCCAAACATTAATCACACACCCACTCACAATAACGAAACCTAGTTCTTTGATTGTGAGAATATAATAGAATGAGAGTTTACAATTATCAAAATACAAATTACAAGTAAACTTACTTGTTCTTGATGATAGAAGCTCAAAGAAAATGATTGCTCTACAAAACTAGCTGTTAGATTGAAAGATATGAAAGTTGTATGTGAAAAATAACCGTTAGAAATGGTTTAAAATCTTTCTGCAAAGTCATGTATGATCGTACCAAACATGGTACGCTCGTACCAATTTAAAAAGGCACATTTGGAACATGAGAGGGAAGTTGGGTATGACCATACCATCCATTGATACGTATGTACCAAAACACTTTTCCTAACAAGCAATTTTCTTACGAGCAACCATACGACCATATCACTCAATGATACGCCCATATCAAAATAGGTTTACTGATAAATTTAATTTTTGCAAGTAATGGTACGCTCGTACTAACTAATGGTATGTCCGTACCATGCTCAAACAAATAATACTAACTTGGTACGGTCAGCCGTATACCCGTACCACATATCAAAGTAATTTAGTACGTCTATACCAAAACCGGTACGCTCGTACCAACTGCAAAAACATGTTCAAAAGTGACAAATAACTTAAATTGACTCATATATGATACACATATCAAAACCTTGGGTCTAACACATGAGATTATATATTTTCAAAAGAGAATATCGATTTTTTACTGTGATATTATTTAATGTATAATAATTGAAATAATTGAAAAAGAAATTGAAAAAGAACGAAGAAAAAGACATATTTTCTTTGCTTTTTACAATATATGTAAATTTCATTTTCATACATGCAAAAAAAAAATGTTTTACAAAATAATGAAGAGTTAGAGTAAATGCAATTTGCTAAAGATTGAATATATATAAAATCTCCTTGGTACAAGTCATGCATTTAAAAGAGAATTGTAGTTATATATAAAAATATAAATATAATTATTAATAAGATAATTTTTAATCAATAATTTATGATGCTAATTATAATTCTTTTTTATGCAAGTTAAATCCATAAATTAGAAAGGATGATTTTTAAATAGGTTTAATATTTGATTAGTTTAGTTATTGAATCAAAATTTTAAAAATTTCAAATTAAATTAAATTAATTTTTAATTAGTTTAAATTTTTTTAAACCAAATCAAATTAAATCTTGATCTAAATTAGTTTTATTTAATTTTTACATTAATTTTTTGATTATTTTGATTTTTGAATTGAAATATTTAATTTTCTTTAAATTTAACCAAATTAAATATTTTAAAATTCAAAATTTTTAAAATAAAATGAAACTGAATTTAATTTTTCTATTCAAAATCTAATTTATTGAACTTTCCTTGCAATTTGATTTATATTCCAATCAAATTACTTTTTACTTACTAGTACAAATAATGCACTATATTATTTAATTTATCCCATTTGAACTAATATATCATTAAATAATTTCATTTGTCCCAATTTGTATATTTTTCAATGTTCACTCTTACTTATATTTATGAAGTATTTTTCTTTTTATATATTTTTATGTTTATAATTTGTAAAAAGGTAACTAATTCTATTCTTAGTTTTTTTTTAAATTAAGCTTTTTTTCATAATTTTCCAATTTATTAAAATTTGAATAAGGATGGAAGTAACACATAAATAGGAGGATGGGATTGTAATTGTGGGAAAAATAGAGGACTAAAATAGTAAAATGAACCTTAAAAACCCTATTACTATATAATAAAACCTCGACTCCCCCTCTCGTCTCAGCTTCTTCGGCGTTCGTTGGTCGTTCAAAATTCAGCAGCGGCCATGGCTAAGAAGCTCCAACAATCCCCTCTTAGCGACCCACAGTCTCCAGTGAACGCCCATGAGAATTCTGATAAGAAAAGGAAAAAGAAGAGCAAGCACAGAGAATCTGAAGCTGAAGAACAGAATGATGTAAACCCGAAGAGAAAGCTTGAAGAAACAGAGTTGCAAGAATGCTCAAAGAAAGAGAAGAAGAAGAAGAAGAAGCAAAAGAGCAATAAAGAAGAGAGAGTAAATGGAACCCACCAAGAGAATGGGACTCATGAAGCTATGGAGGAATCAAACCAAGTTTGTTGCAAAGAAATTGATGAATTTGAGGAAGAGAAAGAGAGAGTGGCGGTGACTGGGAAAGATTCGAAAGAAGCTAAATATGCTGCTTTGAAATCGTTTTCTGAATCTAAGCTGCCTGATAATGTGTTGAAATGTTGCCAAAGTTTCAAGAAACCATCTCCAATTCAGGCTCATGCCTGGCCTTTTTTGTTGGATGGCCGTGATTTTATAGGGATTGCAAAGACCGGGTCAGGTATTCTTTTTCTCTTTGTCAATCGTGAGAAAGTAAAACATGAAAATTCGATCTGCATTTATGTATATTGTAGTAGGGATTGTATTGTTTGAGTTATGATGCTTTTATGGTGTTCAGGAAAGACATTAGCTTATGGGATACCAGCAGTAATGCATGTTCTGAGCAAGCGAAAGGGAGGTTCCTCGAAGAGAGTGAATCCCTTTTGTCTTGTGCTTGCCCCTACTAGGGAATTAGCTGATCAGGTAAGTATCTGCGTGGTTGCTGAAGAGTCAGCCTTTTTGTGATGATGACTTGAAAAATAATTGGTAGTTGTGTGAGCAAATTTAAAGAAGAAATTAATATCTAGCTTGGCCAACTTCTCACGGAAATTATGGTAAAACATATTAAACAAGCCTGATGTGTGATTGGATTTTAGAGAATTTAACATGTAGTCTTGTGTGTTCCTCCTTTTCTTTCAAAGGAATTGATTCCTTGCCACTTAACTTACAAATTCCAATAGTAGAAGTTGAAAATTTTCATTCAAAAACGCAATGGAAAACTTATTTTGGTAAGAATATTTTGATGCCTGCATTTGTAATAGTAGATCCTAATAGTATAACATTAGCAGAGTAGGTAAGGGAGGTACGGAGTTGTTTCACCTTACACTTTCAATTAATTCTTTGGCCTTTTGTTATTCCTCTAAAAGAGAAAACTGGTGTCACTCCAAAGATAAAACTCCAAAGCTTAGCACGAAAAATAGTGTTTGAATTACTAGTCATGGAATTTAGCTATATACAAATGAAAATACAAAATAAAAGATGTTTTTTAGATACAAATCCTCTTTAGAGTGATAAAAGTTCTTGTTAGTCTCTTTGTTTTATTGTTGTTATTTATTGTTTTTACATTCTATCTGCTTATAACTTCATCTTTCAGTATGTTAAAATATTCCCCATGTATGTTCAATTGTAGACTGTTCTTAAATAATGGGATCATATTTTTGGTTACAGATTTCGGTGGTTCTGCGAGACGCTGGAGAACCTTGTGGTGTAAAATCAGTTTGCTTATATGGAGGAACATCAAAGGGACCTCAAATTTCTTCTTTGAAGTCTGGTGTTGTAGGATGCCCATTCTCTCTTTTAAATTTATTGTCTTTAAGCATTTCATAACAATAATGTGAATATTTTACTCACAATTTTTGTTATCTTAACATTTCATTCCCAATCATCCTAAATCTAGGACGGAAATTAAAATTTCGCTTTCAACTTTTTTCAATGCTTTGTCAGTGATCCCAACAGAGTACTAGGAAACCGGTATAAAGTTCAGACTTTTGTAAGAAAATGAGATCACGTTGACACCTTCAGCTAGCTATTCCAGGATATGGTAGTATTGGATGTCATGGCAATTGCATAAAAATGTCAGAAACATTGGAAGCTAAGGGAAGCAAACTAATGACTTTAAGGAATAGGAAAATATACTAGAAGCTAAGCCTAAAAAAATGTCATTAACCATCCTACTAGGAACTTTTATGCATTTTTTTCTGACTTCTCCACAATTTTATGAGCTTTCGTCTCCAGTCAAAAAGATGACTATAGTTAGTTTTGGACACACTCTACTATCATTGTTGATGTTGTGAAGTTTTTTCATGTTTTACGTTGCCTTTCCAATTCCTATATTGGAGTATATTTTGTTGTATTTGCTCCATTTTTGTCTTCCTTTCGTCTATTCTTTTCCAATGCCCTCAAGTTGTAACTTCCAAATGATAATGTGCCTTTTCCAGCTCTTTTAGTTTTAATCATGTATTTGTAAAGTTTTTGCTGTCTTGAGAAGAGTTTCTAACTTATCCAGAAACATGAAATCCTTGCTAAAAAAACTCAGAGCAACACATATACTTTAAGTGATTGTTGATGCAATTCCTTTGGTATTTCATACCTGCACTCTGATGTTTTTCTACAAACAGATGATCCATAGGCCCATAGTCATGAAAATCGAGAACTATAGATGTGGAATTTATGAGCCATATATTCTCGTCGGAGATGTACATCTCTTGCAAAAAAAAAAATTCCTGTTTTTCCTTTTGTATATGGTTGCTTAAATATTTTCATCCACATATTCATTTGAAGTATGTGTTCAGTGTGCTACACTTGAAGTAATTGCTTATATTAATCCTTTAGTTCTGTCTACTTTCAGGATATTGTCATTGCAACCCCAGGTCGTTTGAAAGATTTGATTGAAATGAATGTTTGCCATCTAACAGACGTCTCTTTTGTGGTGAGTAGTTGCATAATAATCCTTGGCTTAACTGTGATAATTTTTTTTTATATTGTGGATTGTAATAAATTTTGATTTATACTTTCTTAAAAACCAAAGTAGTGGAATCCTCATAAAAGAAAAATTGCCAAAATCATGCTGAAGTACTGCAGAAAAGTGTTTCAAGCTTTTTGGTGCAGTGAAGCCACTTTGAGCTTTATATTTGAACATGAACTTAGAGTTATGTGTGCTGTAGTCTATCTTTGTATCACAAAATGTCTGTCTTGTTTATTTTGCATCCTTCCACTTATCCATTACTTTATTTGGTCATATCCTACACTGCTTTTTTTGCTTCATGCTTCTTTATTTGTTTTTCTAGTTCTAGTACTTTCCATACATTCAGGCTCTATATTACATGGTACTATGAGTTCTTTGTGAGAATTCATGTTCAAGGTGCATTAGAAGTAATCTGCAGAGTTGCAGTTAGAGGAATGCAATTTCCCCTTTTTGCGATGCCACATACAATTCATGTTTTTCACATTAAATTATGTAGGTGCTTGATGAAGCAGACAGAATGCTTGATATGGGATTTAGACAGGAGGTTCGTTCGATATTGAGCAAAACATGTTCTGGTATGTGATTAGTATAGCCCGCTCCCATTGTTTTCTCCAAAATAAGAGGAAAAGATCGTTGACATTGATGTTTTGCAAAGAAATTGATTTGTTGATTTTTACATGTTTTTCCTCCTATATTACTTCACTGTCCTGAAGATCTTTAATTCAGTGGACCTCCCGATTCAGACCTTGTATTTTTTTTTTTTTAGTTTGACACTGGTTTACACCTGAAAAGAAGGGAGGTACATGAGTTAAACTTATCAATGAAAGTCTTATTTATTATGCTAAAACTCAAAATCGCTTGTGGTCTAGTTTCAAATACCAACGAATGAATCCAACAATTCATGTTGTAGTGCACAATGTATAAAAAAGGAAACCAAAGTGTTTTGCTTTTTATCATTCGGGTTTCCCTTTTCTTGGGATTGGGTGCTTTTGGAAATAGTTACAATTCTCTGGATAGAAGAAATATTAAATTGTCTAAAATTTAATGTTGTTTTTTAACAATCTATGCTAACACCTTTTTCATAATTATATAACTTTTTCAACGCCTTTTTGGGCCGCCTTAGATTAGCTCTCTGAATCAATGACCAAACCATCCTTTTTTTTTTTATTGGTGATGCAGTATATTTTATCAAGTCAAAAGCTAAAAGATGAATGCTAATGTATTTATTAGGGCTCAAAGAATATCACTAAGTGTATAATGGTGTATATACATGAGCTCAGGTTTATGAATATCGTCATTTGAGCCTTTGAAATTCAATGTGTTTAATTTATATCATTTTGATAAATTATAATTATCAAGTAAAGTAGTAGTTCAAGATAAAATGCACACTCTCTTTACGATCAACATAAATCATTTGACATGTACAGCTCGCCAAATGATAATGTTCAGTGCTACATGGCCTTTGGATGTTCATAATTTAGCTGAGGAGTACATGGATCCTAACCCCATTAAGGTATGAATTTTCCTTGTATACTTCTTTTTTTGTTTGCTTATCAGTGTCCATTGCCAAACAAATGAACTTCTTTCAGGTAGTTGTGGGATCAGAGGATACAGCTGCAAACCATGATGTAATGCAAATTGTTGAGGTTTGGTGACTCAATTCCATGCTATGAATTATATGATATTTTTGATAATTTTATCCGTGTTAGATATTATTGCATGTTGGCTCTGCTGCTGCTACATCACACCTTCGCTTCTCTAAATGCAGGTCTTGGATGAACATCTGCGTGATAAGCGTTTACTTGCTTTGTTAGAAAAATATCACGAATCACAAAGGTACATCTTGATGTTACATGTGTCTGTCTCTCTGTGCTTCTGTGGTGTCCATGTGCATGCTATAGTGTCTGGTCTGCTTGGACTATTGGCTTGATGATTGATTAATTGTCTGAAAGTTCATCTGTGTTCAGCACAACTTACTCTCAGTTCTTATCTAGTAGTCTTCGCTGGTCAGCTACAACTGTTATCTGTTTTAGCAATTAGAATTAAAGTACTTGAAAAGAACTAGATATAATTTTTCTTGAAATTCAGCATGTGTTTAATTTTCCGTATGAACTTAGCTTTAGACTTTCACTAGCTATTTGCAATCATGTCAGTCGTTGCTCCTGTATCATCTTTTTTAGTAACATCTCTTTGAACTTGCGATGAATTTAGTTATTCCTTGTCAGGCGTTTCTCTAATTTTATCATATTCATTTCACCACAGCTTCACATTGTTCGTTAATGTGTCAAATGATTTTGGATAGCTCCCCAACAAATTACTCAAGCTAGAATTTTTGTTTATTTCAAAGTTAGAATGAGTAGAAAATCAGGTAAAATAAATATTGTAATCAAAGAAATTAGGGGGTCTACTGCTTCATTACCGTGTTTTGGTTTGTTAGATGCAGATGCATAATTTTTGACAAAATAACTAATTTTTAATAATATATCTAGATGTTCAATATTTTTAATGTTAATACAATACGTGTCCATGGAACATTGCCACCAAATTTGAATAGACTTTTTTGCCATTGAACCCAAACAAAATAATAATGTAACTGAACTGAATTTGCTTTTTCATGTTGTTGAACTGAAATAAAATACAACTTGCACTGTAGTTACAAAAAATCACAAGCTAATGTGTCACTTGAAAATTCATCTTTCCGGTTACTACTTCCAGATGACCAAAGTGATGGTTGAAATCTGCAAAGACTTGACAAGAAATAACCAGGATTATTGACTGGACTACTGATTCATTTTTGTGTTATGCTTGTGATCAGGAACAGAGTATTAGTTTTTGCCTTGTACCAGAAGGAAGCTGAACGTCTTGATGGATTTCTTAGAAAAAGGTCGAATATTGTGATTTTCGCTAATGTTCTAGTGAGGCCAAGTTTTTCTGGCAACAGATCGAAAGCTATTTAATGATTAATATCATCTCTGCTTCTTTTTTTGGAGGTGCTGCAGTGGTTGGAATGTAGTTTCTATACATGGCAACAAAGCACAAGAGCAGCGTACAAAGTCGCTATCATTGTTCAAGAAAGGAAGCTGTCCTTTGATGGTAAAGTCCAATTTGTATTTGTTATTATAATGCAGTCAATATGTTCTAAATTAAACCTTACCAGAAGCGTCATCCAAAACTGTAGGGGGTGGAAAATGAGAATTCATAAAAAAGCCCATTTTAATTAATTTACAACTTATCCTCAGTTTGAGTATTATTTGATTCAAATGCAGTGACCACTTGCCGTCAACTCAACTTGAACATCCATATACGAGCCGCATTTTTTTTTGTATTATTGATGTCTGGAGTGATGTTTGTGATTGCAGGTGGCTACAGATGTTGCTGCCCGAGGATTGGATGTTCCAGATGTTGAAGTGGTGATCAATTACAGTTTTCCACTGACAACGGAGGATTATGTCCACAGAATTGGGAGGACTGGACGGGCTGGTAAGAAGGGTGTCGCCCACACTTTTTTCACACATCAGAATAAGGTAAGTCCAGTTGGCAAGATTTTAGCGTTAAAAAGTGTAAGGAGAAGTAATAAGAGGAGGAATTGCAGGGACTTGCTGGGGAGCTGGTGAACGTTCTCCGTGAAGCTGGGCAAGTTGTGCCAGATGCCCTTTTGAAATTTGGCACTCACGTCAAGAAGAAGGTGCATTTTTCTTGTTCTTTTAATTTCTGTCAGTAAGTAAAGTTGGATCACATTTTCTTCCTGCATAGAAGCTAGTTTGAGGAAGGTATGCTTAGGTGGAACATGGGGTAACGGATTGTCTTTGTCGACAAATGCAGGAGTCGAAGCTTTATGGAGCTCACTTCAGAGAAATATCGGCAGATGCACCGAAAGCCAAAAAGATTACGTTTAACTCGGACGATGAAGAGTGAGGGGATGGCTGGCAATATATAGTATTAATTTAGCTTTACAAGTTTAGCAAAATGCAATCAATATGCCTCTTTTTTTTCATTAGATATTTGCACCAACTAATTGTAACCATTTAATGTAATAGAATATGGTTCATTTCAAAGATTTTTCTAAGATAAAATTTATTATATTTGAAAATATTGAAAAAAATGCATTATTTTTATAAAAAAAATATACAAACATTGATTGTTTGATATTATTATGATATAATAATTTACATTAAATGATTAAAAACTTAATGAATAGGATTTTATTTTATATTTTCTTATGTAGTAAAAAACTTACACTTTATATTTACATATGCATCCATAAAGCAACATATATTATTTCCAAACATTATTGAATACTTGATACCAATAACATACCAAACATAAGTTTGAAAGAATCAAACCTCTCACATAAAATGGATCATTCAAAAATGAAAAAGATGTTATTGCCAAGTAAAAAGACTGTAAATCCAAATCCCCATAACATTTTTGGCATCAAAAGTGAATTCCAAGCAATTGATTCATGACCGGAACATTGCAAGCAAAAATAAAGGACCTCAACTATACGGCCCACTGTATGTTACTTTTCTTGCCTTTTTTTTCCCGTGGATAACAGAGATAAACCCAGTACTCATGATTGACTAGCCTATATACAAAATGAATCTGTGGAAGCCTGCAAAAATTTTCACGTCATCCAAAATGAAAAGGAATTGTTGCAGTAACGATCGCACCGCAGAAGCATCTCTATATGTCAATGTACCAGAAACTCGTACCTTTTCCTGTGTTGCTACCCAGTGCTCAAAAATCAACTCGGCTGAACCGATCCTCCTTTTCCGGTCAGCCATTTTCAGCTGAATTTCTGAATCTTGCAGTTGATGATATTGATACAACATCTGCAACTCATTTGAATGTTGACGACAGGGTTTGTTTTTTATGTCATCTTATCACCTAAGTATGTAAAAACCCTTTTTTTAAGTACTCGAGCTAGGTCAACAATTTCTGATTCTCGCATTTGCCGCGTGATATTATCAGATAGCCTCAGTATTTGGTCTTTTCGAGACAACCTTGTTACAATATCAATGGTCAAACTGGTAATTTCTCTACTAGCTGTAAGGACTTGTAAGACAATAGCCGAGTACCCTGGGTTGGATACAAGTCTATTAAGTAAAATCAGGGCTTCACGCATCAGCAAAATCCTACATAGAAGATTTAAAAAGCTACACTCAGATGCCATTAGAAAAACAAATTTGGTGCAACATGATAGCATTTATAATACCTCACCTTGCCTTAATGCATTCTGCTGGTTCAGAAGAGAGTGACATTTCTGCATCCATTTCTGATATCAACACTTGTAAAACCAGCATAATAAAGTTCTTCTCTCCAGGTAACTTGTGATTCACCACAATTTCAAACCCAGATCTCCCAGAAGAGGCCAGAAAAGCCAGCAAAATAACAGCTCTCTTACGAAGTTCTGTGTCCTGGAAATCCATCAACCAAAGCAGATTATAATTTCTTATTTGCATATGGATGATATGAAAATTTAATGACCAGCAGAAACAGCAGAATGACTAGAGGACAAAATCCAGGTGGACAGCTCCACAATTGCAATAAAATTTTATCAAGAAGAGGTGCGTCGCTATGAAAAAATAAAGCATGTAATTTCCAGACAAGTTAATTGCTAACATTCAATCTGAACATCTAGGGCATTGGGAAGGAGTCCACCATTTATTCTTAACATAGAGCTTGAGAGGCATTTCCAACTGCTACATCAAAGTTATTCAGTAACCAAGCAGTACATACCACATTTATGTATATTTATTAAGAAAAAATAGTAACACAGTAACCACTTAAAAGGCAACTTAAAGATCAAGAATTCATAAGTCATATGCATTCTTACGCCACAATTAGAGATCACAAATATACGAGAAGAATACCAATGCAGAGCATAATTATGACAGGAAGGAGTTTGGAAATTTAGGTCAATCAGTAACATGAGTATATTGACTAATCTTCAAGTTCACTTTCTGAGAGTAACCCCAATAGTATCTGTTTTGATCATCTTATTCGGTTCATTTTGCCTTCATAGACTTGATAACCCTATGCAGACTACTAAATTTAAAAAAATAAAATAAAATGAACTGTTTACAGTTACAGTGCACATACATGAAAAATTCCAAAAAAAGGGGGAAAAGTGAAGTTCATTTGGACCAATCTTACGGGTCCTTCAGGTAAAAAGAAAATGCAGACACACTTACCAGTTATCAATAATAGTTTAAATATGTCTGTTCCTTAACAATGAGCAGATGCATGTCGAAATTCACAAGCGGGGGTCAAAAATCAAGCAGTACAACTGGAAAGCAGATACCATAAGCATGTAAAATGTAACAAGAGAATGGTATCCATCCAACAGTTAAACTGAAAACTGAACTATCTTCCTACCTTAATGCTATTTCCACGGCAGGCAATACAGTCGGCCAAACCCTCAAGGATGGCACTCAATTCTTTGCAAGTTGAAGCATTGTCATCATTGTTTGCAGCACCATCCTCCTCTTTACGACCAAAGCAGAAGACACTCAATAGTTTGGGACCTTTAATGAAATCAAGAGTATGAATTTTACGGATGAATGAGAGCCAAATCAAGAGTAACCAAATTTTATATTCTAGAAATAGGAAGGGTATTTCAGAAAGGGTAAAGGTATGACTTTGATTCTGGCCCCTCTGACACCCTCTCTCGTCATCCTTTTCCCTTAAAAGAACAGGACGCTATTCTTTTTAAAAAATTTTCAGATTGCAATGAATAGAACCTGCTGGGTTTACATGACGATAGTGTCTCAAACTATTTTTTTGAGAGATTAAAAGATAACCTGGTCTAAATCTTCCACAACTCTTATGATGATTTGTGCATTATCTTCACTCTCCACTCATTCAAAAACCAAGAACATTGAAAATAAGATCTTCAAAAGAAGAATAATGTGTTTTAAAGAGAAGGAAAATAAACAACGAAAAATTCCAGAAAATAAGCTGCTAAAGATTACTAGCTAAAGTCCATCATCCAAGCAAATGAAAAACTAAACGGCTGTAGAATATAATCCTAAATAGAAGTTGTCAAGACATTAAGTGGCATATGGTGAAATAAACTGTACTCTAGCACAAGCAATTGGCTTTGTACAAGATAGATTCCAACCTCACTTGTATGACAATTAGCATGAGTTCAGCTCAACAATCACTTCTGTCTATGATGCTTTTATATGATACTAAAATTTCCTCGCATAAGTTGCACGTCAGCATTAATATTAGAGTCATTGTCAGTATAAGTTTTTTTGTACATGGAACCCCATCTAAAAATTTGTCATCTTTACATGCAAAACAAATCTTTCAACACTGAGTCTAAGCATTCACATGAATAACAATCTCAATAACATAAAAACAACATACCGCACAATCATATTCAGGGTAAATTACTAAACCCTCCCTGATTTTAGGGTATAACGATCATCTCTCTCCTAAAAGCTTATTAAAACACCTTTCAAATTTGATTTTGTTAGTATAATCATCAAAAAATAATACATGTTAGAATTACTATTAAGAAATTATCAATAGAATTAATTTATACCATAAATTCATCAATAAAGAATTGCAATCATACTCATTTATTTATTGTAAATGACTAAAACACCATCGTAGTTTTATTATGTTAATCAACTTATTTAATTTAGGGAAAGATGTTTTAATTTAATAGAATCAAATCTAAAGGGTGTTTTAATTAGCATTTAAAAAAGCAATGACATGTTCACAATTATGTCCTAATCTCAAGAAGGTTTCAATAATTTACTATAATAATAATAAGAATAAAACAATCAACCACACACAACAACAAATCATATATATGTATATAGAGACAAACTTTGTTCCGCAAAAATAATTATTTTTATTTTGCCTACAAACCAAAAGGAGGGAAATGATAGTCGTAAAACTATGGATGATTTTGAAGTTATTTAAGAATAGCTTTTATATAGAGAGGTAGCCATATATTATATATTACAAACTATATATATAGTAATTGAGTGTAATTGATTCCAACATTGCAAAACATAACAACATAACAATATTCTACTATATAATAATCATTACTAAATTAAAATCAATATAATGTTAATACCCGCTTACCTTTCAAATAATAATAAGCAAAACCTAGCTCTAAGTTCATTGAACAATAGGGATTCCAACCTCCTTAGAATAACTATATCTAAAATACAGCTATATTAAAATAACAACTAAAAGCATGTAGCAAAATTATAGCTAAAATTATTTTTTAGATTTAGGATGTACAAGTGAGTAATCAAATAACTCTATAATAACTATACCTAGAATATAGTTATATTTAAAATAAAAGCTAAAAACATGTAGCAAAATTATAGCTACAATTGATTTTTCAAACCTTAATTTGTTTTAGATTTACTTGCTTTAGTTATGGTTGAGAAGGATGGGTCACCCCACACACTTATTTAGTATATCATGATAAGAGCTGAAGATAGCATAGAGGCCAGTGATATAGGGCTTGTGTTCAAAGACACTCCATTGGGCTTGTAGTAAATCTAGAATTAGTTGTATTTGTGATGACTCTCTAAATCTAGATCTTCAATAGAGCATAACAGTGTACATGAAAAAGACAAAATAACGTTGCAGCTTTATCACAGTTTTACCTCATCTTTTAGGGCAATTATGTCTTATCAACAAAAATTTTATAAGCTGATCTTGAAATGCTTGAAAGAGCAACTGATGGTAACAGCAGCCAATTGGGGTTGTATAGCTAAGGGCAGCTGAATTTCAATTTTTACGACACAGGCAAAACACAGCTGCTGAAAACAAATCAGCTACCAGATGCTACCAAACATCCCTAAGGGATGTTCTATACTAGATAACTTCAACGGTTAGCAGCCACAAGTGATTGTCTAACTAAGGAAGCTATGAACGCAACTCAAATGAACTAAAGCTTTAACTCCAAGTGCTAAAACAGTAGCAAAAGCTATTGATCTGCTAAATCCTGGCATAAACACCAGGATGGAAGAATGTGTGTGTGGGCATGTGTGTGGGTCTGCGCATTGGCGTGGGCCAACCATAAGAATTTGTAGCCAGGCAAGATACAACCAGGTCCAGTAACTTGAATAAGAAATTTAACAAACCACAACTAGTCAGCCAAACAAGTAAACATGTTTTCAAGAACATTGATGCTAATATGGACTAAAATGTGAGCTCTTAACATATCAAGTCATTCCAACAGAAGGCATTACCATAGAACAATTCAATTTAGACACTAATAAACTACAAGGAAAGGAATATGAATAATATGTCAAAAATAAAATAAATTACAGGATGCAGGCTTACAGTTTAGCAGTAAGTATAGCAAATGGAGAGTTTCTTTTTGCACTTGTGAGCCGGCTTCCTTTTTTAAGAATTGTGCAACACTTTTAAACACAGGTGCCTGGCCGAACCTATTCAAGTAAACCTAGTTCAGAACATTAAAAAATTATCATGTTCTGCCGAATAAATTGACCCAAAGAAACTCACATTTCCCTTTCAGTATGAGCATTAGTACTCAGCAAAATCACATTCATAACAGAGATCGCCTTCAATCTTACACATTCTTGTGTCTTGCTAACAACAATTTGATGTAGCAACTCAAACAGAGAAACCCAGTTTACACAAGAAAGTGGCAATCTAATGTCAGCATTCAAAAGTTGCTGCTTGCAAAGAATTTGATAATCAGAACATTTAGTCCCAAATGGCTCATAGCTTGCAAAAGATGCACCCTTCTCACTCCCAATAAACAGGCCTCTATCCTTGCAATTCTTCCCCTCAACCTTGACATTGTCCCTGAGTAAAATTTTGAATCAATCAAATTTCCAAAGCACATTAACACAAGGAGGAATCTTAATAGCATCAATGTCAGAACATAAATCAGAACAAACATGACTGCATCTACAGGAGCAAGCATCAACCCCTTTTCCTAATACAGTGCTATGTATTACAACAAAGTTCATAATGTTCTCTACAGAACTGCAACATCAATATTAGCATTTCTTTCAAAGAACATTAATGTAATAGCATTGTCACAATAATCATTGGTAACTTGCAGGTGCTGTTGTTGCAGATCATTACACTTATCATGCACCACCTTCAAAATTTATCACATTAGCATTGAAATCATCATGGTTTATGAATAAAAAGTACTAATGCACTAGAACAATCCATCACCAGATAATCACAAAATACAAACTCTGACATATAATGTCACATCTTCGTTCCAATTAAATTGTCAAACTCCAGTGAATAAAGAGGGTACACTGCAAGAAAATGCAAGCAAATGTAGACAATACCTCTCTCCCAATTTCCTTCCCAAACATAACAGGTGCTTCAGAAACACATGCAGTACGCTCAGAGAACTGTAAACAATGGCAACCTGTTGTTGAAAGATAGAATGAACTCATGACATGAAAGAAGCTGTGGGAGGGGCTGAAATATAAAACTCTGATTGTTAAAATTTAAATGAAAAGAAAGTATTAAGAATGCCATAAACTCCAAGGTATAAATCAATGTAAAGTTTATGACTCATCAGCAAAACCAATTTAAGGAATATATTAAGTGTGATTACATCCCTTCAGCTTAAGAACTTTATCCAAGAATATCAATAGCTCTATGCTTCTAGGAGAAATCATGGAGATGTCTTAAATTCCTTTTAAAAGGTCACCAACAGACCAAAAATGGAACTCGGATTTTTGATAATTCATATGTGGTTATCATTAATAAAAGTTGGAATTTGTTCTTTCATATGCAACAAAAAAGCTGTGAAGGGGCTGGCAATACTGAACGCGACATGATAACATGGCACAAAGACAACATGAAGACCGAGGGTTTTAGTTGAAACTTATAGCGTCCATGGCATTATGTTGAACTAATGATATAAATTGTGCCATGTTGCAAGTTGACAAGCTAATCTGTTGTTTTACCAAAATAACCAGTTGTTTGTGACAAAATTTAGATATTTAACATTCATTAAATATTGACAGAATTTTTTATTATTATTTATAATCTATGTCTTTGTGCAAAATTATACTAGACACAAAAATGTTATCATGTTGTCTAGATTGGACCCAAATTGTGTTGACATGAAATGCCATGTTAGTGACCGTTATTGCAAGATGTACTAAGATGCATTATATTATGTTCTTTACAACTAAGGGACTAAACATTTAAGATCAGATCTACAGTGGAATTTGGTCATAAGAAAAAGATAAATTATCTGATTCACATTTTCAATGGACTTGATCATTAAGGGAGTATTTGACATGTTGCTTGAGGTCAAAAGAACACTTTTTGAATTATTTTAACCATTCAATTTTTTCTAAAACTGTTTTTTACAAACTACTTCCAGAAAAGCATCTATCATCTGCTTTTTCCAATCAGTACTTCCACAAAGCAGGTTTTAGTAAAAAAAAAAGGTTCAAAAACGCTTTTGCACAACTCATTGCAACTGGACCCTAAGTACCTGAAAAAGAAAATTATTTGATAACTCACATTTTCAAAACAACAAAGATCAATCAAGGGCCCAAGCAAAGCCTCCAACTGCAGCAGTCCGTTACTCACCTACAATTCAGAGAATACAGAAATATGTACATACTATCAAATTCTGCTAATGTGAGTCAGCTAAAACCATAACATGCTTTGACATTACACACATGTAAATTGGGTTTGCCTGAGGTTTGACAACAAAACATCAAATAGTAAAGGCCATTTCATAATAGGTTGGAGTTGACCATTCATCATTTTAATTCTTTGGCAAATTTTAAAATTTAATTTTTGGAAAGTGACATGAAAAAAATGCAATAATGATTGGCAATAGCTATATTTTATTCTTCTTAAATCAGTCTTGAAAAGTTCAAATAAATTCAGGATCAAAACTGCAGAAGGTAATAGACAAATTATATTATTTTTTCTTTAAAGTGGAAGTACTTGTGGAAGATTATAAAGACAGATTTAGCATATTGACTAATAAATACTGTTACGTTCTACACTTTAAAAGCATTACATGCAACATAAGGGGAAAAATAAATAAGTACGGATGTTCTCATGAATTTATACATTAAAAAACAACTATCAGATGTATCTCCCAAATCATTATTTTATTTACAATAGATAAATATTAGGGATAATTACTATAGCATGGACAGAGTATTGTCAAAAATATTAGTAGATCCTTTCATTTTCCACATCAAGTTGTCCCTATCATTTGTCTCCGTTAAACTAAAAGCTCTTTTTGTGCCTTTTTTTGCAATTATTCTACAAAAAAATTACATTTTAGTCCTTAAACCAATATTAAATGTAAATTTGATGAAAATTAGATAAATTATTAATTTGAAACAAAAATTTGATTTTTTTCTATTTTTTATTGATGTTTGAATAGAAGTATTGTTTAGTTAATAATTATGCTTTAAATTTTCACTTTCAAAATGTAATGATTAATATTTATATTTTCAAATAGTAAAATAAAGTTTTGTGAGTATTTAAAATTAACTACAAACTAATTTTTTATTGAAAATTTTGTATCATGAAAAAGAAATTAATGAGTTTATTTATTATTTATTATTTTTTGTTATAATAACTTTTATTTTAATTAACTTTGTAAGAATTATCTTAAAACTAATATTTACATTAATTTACTTTAAAATAATATTTAATATAATTTTTATATTAAAACATTGTAGCTTCATTGTAGCTTTGAAGTTAAAATATCCTGCTTTCTAAATTTAATTTATAAAAATAAAATTTAAATTTAACAAGCAAAGAGAAAGCTAAATTATTATTCATCAATTTTTTTAAGAAAATCATTAAAGTTTTTTTTAATCCAGTAGTAGCATTAAATATTTAAAAAAATAAAATTTTTCGTGGATAGTATTTGATTACATGCATTGCATGTCAATACCAAATTGTAACTTTTTTCATTGACTAACAGTTAAAAAAACATGAAGTCCTTTCAGTTTAACAGCTACAAGTGATAGGGACCTTACTCAAAGAAGAAAATGAAGGGACCTACCAGTGCATTTGGCAATACCATAGCAAGGCTATAATAATTATTCCAAAATATTAGGAGGATGAAATAACAATCCAAGAAAAACACAGGTATACACGAACTTACAGATATAGAATGTAAAGAAACTAAACCGTCAAAGAATGACAGTTATGAAAAGAAAATGCTAGAAAGATAAACCTCAAAAAGATCTTCAAAGAAAACTGACAATATATTCTAAAAAAATAAAATTCATGCAAGGATCTTCAAAAGTTAACTAGAGCTCCTCAAACAGGTAAGTCTGAACTTGGACAGAAGCAGAGGGGAACAATTGTCCAATTGGAAATCATATATAGGTTCCTTCAAAATCATTAACATCAATACTTAAAAGTTTGCGTCACCAAACATGGAGTCTAAAACAAATTTTCAAGCCTCAAAAAATTAAGATAGCTAAATTATTTTATATGACTTCTGATTCATATGGTGGCAGTCATTTCATAAACTGCTTGCTGAATTTGAGAACAGAGAGAAAGGGAGAGGGAGCACCCTGGTCTATGTGTGAGTGTGTGTTTGCAGCCTTGGACACAGATAGAGAAGGAGAGAGGCAAAATAGCAAGTTATACTTTTCCCTACAACAGAACTCCCATATCTGAACATGCTAAGAGACGTATAGATGTATACTAGCTACAGTCCATCTAACTAATTCGAACATAAATAAAATTGCAGCAAACATAGGTGGTCCATACAACCATACCTTTGTCAATGCAGAATACAGGTTTGATACTTTTGCTGCTTCAGAATCACTAAAAGAATGCACAGAGTACTGCAAAGCTGCACCAGAAGAGCATTCATTGAATATAGAATCCCCTGATTTGGAACATATATCTCTGCTCATGTGACCAAAAAGAAACTGTAAATCTGCGGGACACGCCACAAACAACTTGGAGAGCAGATTTCTGCTTAAGCTCTGGTCACTTGCAGATCCCCATATTCCAAGCAGCTTCTCAGAAATATTAGCCTGAGAAGGCAGATCATCATTCAAGTCAAAGTTGCTGAAATCATCAGCTTGGTCTGTCTGAACTCCTATCGCTTTAGGTGATGAATTTGCTATTCCACATCAAAACAGAAATATCATGCACCGAGAAAGAGAAATTGAAAAGAAGAATGATAAAATAGATAGAAAGGCTCTGGTTATGAAAGTTTATCCAATCATGCACCTTACCTGAACGAAAATTATTCCCAATATCAGTGTCAAAAGCTTTTGCATGTGTAGATTGCTTGCTAGCACCATGATTATCCTGAACAGGAACTCCATGTTCCCTACCATTAGTCATTCTGGAATTAGCATAACATTGCATACTAGAAACCACACACTATCTCAATTCAGATACATAATGTTAGAGAAGTTAAACAAAATAGAAAAGACAGCAATAAGTAATCTGTCAAATATATAGATAGAGAGCGAGCAGCTGCTCAAAGGCAATCAAATGGTGAATGCTGCGTTGGCAGTCAAGGTCAAGGCATCATGAACAATAACCTGGTAATTACGGTCAAATAAGCAATCACCAATCCATAGATATGATATAGGAGTATTAGGAAGTTCATATTTTAAGCCTTGTCCTTTGATGTCTGCCACCAATGATTTACTTACGAAGCATCTGAAGAAGTGCTTTTGTGATCGGCACTTTTCAAATAACAACAGCATAATTCAATAGCAACACCAAATAGACTCACAATATATCATTCATGTGTAATCAAATGTTTGGTAAAATAATATTTCATATAGATTAGATTTTACAATGTGAAATTAAATTACCTGACGAAAAGAACAGGAAATATAGTTTCTACCTCAATAACCTACATTCGTTACTTTTACCATGATGTTACTTTAACAAAAGAATGTTTCCCAATAACCAAGACCAGAAAAGTTCAAACAAGGCGAAAGGAAAGAAAACTGCCTTTTCTGATATGATGAACAAAAATGGAAGGGATCAGAAAATCAGTATTCTGCTTAATGCAATGAAGGGATCAATGACTACTCACAAGTTTCTACGAATACCAGTAACTTTTTCTGCTCCATGGAAGTATACCGACTTGGTCCCCTCCTCTTTTTTGTTCCTCTCGTTCTTAAGTAGAAAGCATTCCCTCTCCTGAATGGCATAATAAAACAGTACATGGAACAAAGGTAACTGACATTATATTCTGTAAATAAGAACTAAGGTAGTTTGCACAAGAAGCAGAATTCAAATAAAAACCTTTATCTGCCAGTAGAAAGGATCAAAAGTTGACCAAAACAAAAAAACAAAAAAAATCGATCCAATAGTATCACCGTTACCATCAACTGTGTTAAGCATCGAGTATACAGCATAAGCACAATATTTTTTTTCACATTCAGTCAAGTAAAGAAAACAGGCATACCAGATCAGAAAGCTGCTTCGAGACATTCTCCAATTCCTTCTGCAATATGGAAAGAAACACACTTAAAATCGAAAACTTCCCTACTAGTGATACTATTATTAGTACTATAAATAAAAAAAAGGTGCTAATTTATTTTTCAAAAAAAATAATAATAATTCAATCATGCTCAACCTAGCCTATATCTTGCATGCAGAACCCCCAGAACTCCGACGTTAGAAAACGATGACGTACCTTCAAGCGAACAATCTCTTGATCTTTGGGATTGTTTTCTTGCTGAGGAAGAGAAGAAAAGGGAGGGGCAAGAGAGGAAATTCCAATACTAGCATTGCTGCTGTTGTCGTTATTATGGAAGTGAACTGGTTTCTGAGAGAGCTGTCGAGGCGGAGAGTAACTAAGGCAAGCGGCATTGTTATGATATTGTTGATGCTGTTTTTGTTGTGGTTGAAGTGAGAGAGAAGGAGGGATTGGATTAGGGTTTTGAGTGTGAGAAAGAGAAGTAGAAGAAAGAGCGAATTCTTCAACTTGGATTAATTGGTCCAAGAAATCTGCATCCCATTCTTCTTCGAATCCATTGTCCTCCTCCTCCGCATTCATCTTCTTCCTTCCTTGTCTGGATTATTCGACGAGGCCAGGTCTTCCCATTACCTGAATATTGCAAGCAGCAGTTTCACATGGCAGTTTCAGATGTCTGAATTTGGAGAAGCAATCATAAGACTGGAAAAAAGAGAAATGGCTGATAGTTTTATCCTAGAAAGAAATGCTGTAGGTGAAGCAATCAGAAGCTATGAGGAGTGAGAAAGATGAGACAATCCTGTAATTCAAACCCATCAAACCTAAGAGACACAGGAGCGGTTAGTGGAGACAGTGAAGAGAAATGAAAATAAATAAATATAAAGATCCCAAGTGAGGACGACGACAAGTCCAAGATGAAGCACAAAAAGGAACAAGGAGAAGGGAATTGAAACAACAACAGTATGCTACCCTTGCTAAGATATTATAATATGATATAATTAATTACTGGGATCATTTCCTATTTAACATAGTTATTCATAAATATTATTCATATATTACTTTTTTATAATTTATTATATTCCATTAAATATTATTTTTATATTTTAAAATTATTTTTATTAACTCAAATATTTCCCTTTTAAAAAATAAAATTCAATATAAAAACTTATTAATATATTAATCTTTTATAATTTATGATATTTGATGAAATATTAAATTTATATTCTAAATTATCCTTATTAATTTAAAAATTTTACTTTTTAAGAAATTTAAAATTAAAAAATTCAAATAATCACCATCAAAAATATAAACATTAAATAAAATAATAAAATACTTAAAATTATATTAAAAAAAATCTAATAAATAATATATAATATATCTTTAATTTTAAATTTTTATTATTTATTTTGATATTTTTTTTTATTGTTAAAGTTTTTTTCTAAAAAATAATAGTATAAAATTTGATAAATATACTTATATAAAATATATATTAATTGATAAATATGATCTATATTTATCTACTTTATAATATATATGGTAAATATGATTGATATTTATTTATCTTATAATAGACATAGTAGATAAATATCTATCATATATATTATAATAGGTAAATATATTTATCATATATATCATTTGGTATATAATTATTTAATAGATAATTACATGATAGATATAGTAGATAAAATTATCTATTATATATATCAAATAATATATGTAATAGATATATATATATATATATCTACATAGATAGCTCTTAATCAAAAATCTAATTCCATTATTATAAAAATAACTCTTAATTTATAATAAATTAATTCAATAAAAAAAAGCTTTCATCATGATTCAAAAATATCAAAATAATAAAACAATAAGAGAATTTGAATGTTTGGTAAATAAGAAAGATAATTAATTAGGGAGGTATAATAATAACAATCACTTATTTATTAAATAAATATATAACAATTAATACTTGGTATTAGTTCAAATGTTTTACTCATGTAATAAATAAAATAAATACATTTTGAACTATTATATATTTTCTAATAGATTATAAAAAAAACAATATACAAATAACCTGTATATGCTTTTACAAGGAAAAGATAATGAGAAGATTGCTTGAATCAAGCAATCTCAAACAAAAGCATTGAAAGGTTTACTGGTAAGGAGAAGTTGGCATACCAATAAGCATACAAAATGTAATGTACAACTATATGAATACATTTTACCTGAAAATGGTACAACTGTATCAACCTCAATTTCAAGCCATAAAACTATAATCACATTCAAATTGAATGTATAATTCTAAATACTTTGTATCATAATTTATTAACATCAAAACATGAACATTATTCTAATTTAATAAATTAACAAAATAAAAATTCCTAAATGTTATCCAATAAGAAATTGTGATTCATTTAAGATCAAATTTTGTCAACTCTAATTATAACATATATGTATAAATATTATATTATATTTTCATATCTAATATATACATCGAAGTTGTCTTGTAAAACTATTTTATTGCATGGTACTCAAACTAAACCATTGAAGTGTTGTTGTTTTTATATTTATGTATTTAACTATGAATATATTGTGCTACACGTATATATGAAATAATTATTTTATTTATTGATAATATATATATTTTTTTTGTTATTATAACTAAATGTATTTGGTTATTTTTAGTTAAAATTAATATAACAGATTACATAACAATTAGAATTTTATTAATACATTTATTAAATAATTATTTTATACTTCAATTGTCTTACATATTTCCTTATCTATTTTGTTTACTTATTTTAGAAGAATGTACCAATAACATTATTTATGAATACTTTTCATTTATATTTATTCTTATTATTTTGAAGATATTTTATTAAAAATTAAATAATATGTTAAGAAATTTAGTAGTTTTATTATTAATTTATATTTTAATTATAATTATCAAAATCTTTCATTTCCCTCAAATTACTTATATTTAATATGACATTTAAAAATATTTAAAGCAACTCTTTATTTTATATATTCATTTTCTTAATAAAAGTATATTATTGATTAGAGTTTAATTATAATTATTTTATTTATATATATTTAATATGATATATTTAAGAACATTTAGTACAACTCTTCATCTTATATATTTATTAAAACATAATACAAACTTGAACTCTTCATTTTCTTATATTAAGTTTTATTTAACATAATCTATTAAATAATAATTATACTTTATAAAATTATATAAATTAATTGGTATTGAAATTTTATATGTTAATTATTTACTTATTTACTTCTACCTTTTATGAGGTAGCAAAAGATCAAAGTATCTTTCAAACAATCTAACAACATCTTTATTTTTAAGGTTTACATATATTTTGCTAGCATTACTTATGAAAAATGTCACATCTCATATAATACATTTAAATTAAATTAAATTAATAATTTATGTTTAATATTTTTTTTATAAGTTAAATAAACTAAAAAAATATTTAAAATTTTTTATTTTCGTATAAATAACTATGATAATAAAAGGACCATCATTACTTTTCAATAAAATGCACATCAAACTTCTCCCCAGAATCACTCCAAAGTGTGATTTTTGAATAAATCCTACTATAAATTTATTAAAAATAATCAACACTAATATAAATATAAAAGTGATGCAAATATTAGTAAGATTTATATATATTAAATTAGAGATATCTAAATACTTATTAAGGAGTAAGTATTTCAATATCTCTTTTTTTTTCCATTTTAACAATTTTTAAATGTCAAAATTTTCAAATTCCTCCAATAACACCAGCATCAAAAAAAAATTAAAATACTAAACATTAGAATATTTTAAAAATAAACTATAGAAGTAAATCAAAAGAAATATATAGATATTTAAAATTAAGATAATTTAAAATTAAATAATATATATACCTAATAAAACTTAATTATCATTGATGCAAGCTTACATCAAATCATGGGTAATAAATCTAAATATGTTACTTACAATTTTCAAAACTCATTCTTCAAGTTTTTATAAACATGGTGTAAGATAAAAATATTATTTTTAATTCAATTGACAGTATCCCAAACTTTGCACAATCTTGACATTTTTTAAGCCAAACAAATAATTTTTATTTAATATTGACTTATATTTTGTCACATGAATCTTATGAATAGTAGCATGCATTAGATTTTTCTATATAACATTAATAAAATACTATTAATTTTAAAATAATCATGGAATAAAAATAGTTATATCAAAAATTCTTTACATATTATCTTCTCATCAATAATGATAAACTTCAAACTAATTAGTTCATAATTATTTTTTGTATTAGGAGCTTCCCACATTCTACCTACTTACACCTTAATACTTCAATCATCTTTATTGATATTAAGTTCTGAAAGTAAAAAATATGTTATATATATTGACTAAATCTTCAATAGATTAAAATGTAATAAAAAAGGAATAAACAAATTTTATTATGCACTTATATATATATAATAAACATCAACATAAGAGAAATATGAAAAGTCATAATTTAATATCCAAGTTATCACACCCCGTAACTGGTGTAACATGCTCTCGTAGCATAATTAACAACTTCCTAAAAAAGGAAATCATTAATTACACTACAAAGTATGCATAAAATTTTTTTTTATGTTTGCTACAGTGTTCATATGTATATACGTTATCACACATTATCATATCGAGCATATATGTATAGTGATAAATCCATCTTTCATTCATTATGTGATATGTATATTTATATTCACACGATAAGGTGATTTTTTTATTACACGTAATAATAGCACATAACATAAGTATAATTGTTGTTAAGATTAATATAATAAGTTACATATATAAGGACACTACGGAGTATGTTACATGGTTTCCGAACTGCTTTGAGAATGAAGTTCTTTGAAATCTTAACCTCCCTTGACTGCAGATCAGTTAGCTTAAACTCTTGCCTGAAGGTCCTAGTCTTGCATTCATCAAATGATAAACGCTGAGTATAAAATTTAATGGTGCTATGAAATGAATAAATAACATGAGCATATATCATAAATAACATATTTCAATCAACTCATAATAATTAGTAATAAGCAGTACTACTGTATCATATAATGCCTTTTTGTATCACTCGTTAGCTATTATAAGCAACACAAATGACATATAGTATTATTCATAAATTACTATTCATTGAGTACTATTCATAAGTACTATTCATAAGTTACTATTCATCAAGTACTTGTGTATCTTAGCTCTATGCAAATAAGATTCATTACATTTATGTATCATATCACATTTAACATTCATATGTCTATTCGTCATCAATAACTTCTTTTGCAACATGTATAAATAATAATGTATGTTTGTGAGAATACATTCATGCTTAGCATTCTCCTTTTGATTTTTCTATAACATTTAATTTCATTTCTGTATGATTATGCACAATCCCATACTAGGTTCATTTCTCTATGTACCGGTACTGTATCATTATCTGGTTCCCGTAGGAACATAACATTTCTTTATGGTTCCATGATAGGAACCTATACTGTATGATTTCATAAAGGAAATCGATAATAACTATATAACTCAATACGTTATTAATGAATATTACTATATGTATCACTTTCTTTTCCCCCTTCTATCCTCTGTATGATATGTCATGAATATGTCTGTCTGTATGGATGATTCATGACATGATACATAACTCATGCTTTAATAACCATAAGCAATGATGACCATATAATACCATTTACAATATAATCTCACTACGTTGCTATCATAAGCAATTAAACGAGAAATCATCATTTTAAGACCCTATGCAGGGTCATAAGATGAATAGCACAAATCTGCTATCGTTTTGCCCTTATCAATACGTAAAGGAGAAGTATGAATTTCGTGAGTTGAACCTATCACATTTCCATTTTACATTCATTTAGTAAAGTTATTCATATATTATACTTGATTTATCAGCATTTAAGAATCCATAATCATTCATGACAAGTAACCATCATTAAAGTTTAACTAGCAAATAGCATATTAAAACAATGCCATCTTACAACATTTCACACTTCACAATTAGAGGTCATTCATGCCTTCCGTCCAACTTAAGTCATTGTATCAAAATATTATCCATTAGGTATAATAGTGAGTTTTAAGGTTTAGATAGGTACAATATTAAGTTTAGATACCTTAAACACCCCTTCCTTTAAGTAACCAGACTATGTTATGTAAGTTACTATTTTTTTGGTCAATAGCACTATTCATATATTACTATTTATTTAGTATAAGTTACTATTTATTTGGTCTTATTTACCTATGTTGGATTTATAATTGTATGTACATAACCGTTCATTTAAGCATTCAAAATAAAGTCACATAATGAGTTATGATTGCCTTTTAATTTCATATATATTATGCCTCATGGAATAATTCTCATTGTGAAAGCGTTTTGACCAAGTAAATAACCTCTAAATTAAGTAATTCTTAAACTATTAGAAACTAGACTCAATAAGATTTAATTTGAGCTATCATACAAAAATTTTAGACTTCATTAAGAGGGTAAAAATGAAAAAGGCCTCATGCCTAAAATTCAGCCAAATTTCTGCTCAACCGTGACATCCTAAATAATGTGACACTTCGGCCCAAGCAAATTACTTTAGAAATTTACAAAATTAGTGCCATTGGAAACTAAATTCAAAAATATTTCCAATGGTATATTATGCATTTCGTAATTCTAATGATAAAGTGGTCAAAACATAATTATCATAAACCCCTTAACTCTATCTTTTTGAAATTCATTTTCGGCAGATTTTGTGTACCGCATTTATATGCCTCATTCATTGTATTCAATCATCCTAAAACTATACCATATTGCACTTACACCTATCTTTACATATTATAAGCAATACTAAATCAAATTTTCTAAACATATTATAAGCAATACTAAATCAAATTTTCTAATGCTCATGCATTAAAATACCATATTCAACAGTTATTAACACAAGCACATACATGTTCCCCCTTAAGTACCAAAATTTGCATAACTTTTACAATTTCATTCCAATTGTCTTAAAACTTTATTTTCTTCATTCTAACATCATAATTCATAATATTTATACATAATTTAATGAATTATACATTAAAACCAAATTATAAAGGTCATTTCCTAGGAAGTGAAAAATCGAGCAGCAACTTTGAATACAAGCCATCATCTCATATAATCATCCTTCCATCAATATCTAAGCATACCAAACCTTAGAAATACCATTAATTATCATTCATACACTTCAAACAGTAATTAAAGTGATAAATTAAAGTGATATAAATTAGGGTTTAACATAATTTGCACATCTTAAAACAAAAATTCATTTGGTTATGTGTAACACCAAATTCAATACTTTTACTTCCTTATTCTTTCATCTTTTAATCCAATTCTTTCATGTTAACATAATCAACACAAAACTTACAAAAATTTCACTTTTTTATTAAGCATGTAAAAAGGCATAAAAAAGAAGAAGAAGCCATACATATAGCTTATATAATCCAAAAGAAGTATAGAAGTTGAAATCTACATATGATCTTACCTTGAAATTTTATTTTTCTTAAGTTTGTGTACAAAAAGCAAGAGGAGAGGAAGAAGTCGATTGTGGAGTGAAGGAGGAAGGGAAAACCCAACTTGCTTCCTTATTAAAATAATATAAGTCTTAGCTTTGACCAAGACAAAGAAGAAGCCAATTATAAAATAACACATGGTAAGTTAATGCTTCCTTTCTTAAACTAATTTCCTTCCTCTTTTGTTTTTATTTATTTTTACATCCTTTATATCATAACAATATTATAGACATAATAAGATAAATATACATCACATATCCAAAATACATAAATTTTATTTTCCAAAAAATACCCCTCTTTATAGGTTAAATTACCAAAATACCCTTAAGTTCAATTTAACTTCTTTTTAATTTTAACTTCATTTATACTTTCTAATATATAGTCTAACATATATTTTCTCATCATATAACATTTATATCATGTATAAACATCATTTTTTACTTATAAATTTCACTTTTAAGTACTTTTAAAGTATTTAGAACATATCATGACATTCACGAATCATAGCTTAATCATGCATTTCATACTTCATTCATTCAATTATTCTAAGTCATGCATAAAATGCAAACATATAAGGATGTTATGAATACAGATGTGACACAAGTATTTAAAGATATTAACTATAGAAGATTAAATGTCTCTGCTAAATGGAAAAATGGAATACAAAAAGGCATAAAATACAATTCTATTATATATAGGATAAGATAATATATAAAGGGGGAATTAAACATAAATATTAGATGAACATCAAAGGTCATAATTCAATAAGTAATTAATTGATAATATTTATTAAAGAACTTGAAAGGTCTATAGAAAATAAATTGATGAAAAATATCAAAAGAGAGATGTGAAAGATTAATGCATTAAAACAAAAAACTAAAAGCTAAAATTATGTAATTTCTATAATGTGCCACATAAGCAACAAATGCTTTTAAAACACACCATGTAAATACTTACTAAGGGGTTAGTATTTTAATATCTCTCTTTTTTTCTCATTTAAACAATTTATAAATATCCAATTTTTAAAATGTATCTAATAACATTTGCATCCAAAAAAATTATAATAATAAAATTATAATATTTTAAAATTAAATTATAGACGTAGATAAAAAAAATATAAATGTTTAAAATTAAGATAATTTTAAATTAAACAATAAATGTACATGATAAAACTCGATTATCATTTATGCGAGTCTGTGCCAAATCAAGGGTAATAAGTTCAAATATGTTTCTTACAATTTTCAATACTCCTTTAAGTTTTTGTAAAATGGTAGAAGATAAAAATATTATTTTTATTTTACTTAACAATAGTTGATAGTACCTTGAACTTTGCATAAACTTGATATTTTTTATGGTAAACAAACAATTTTCAGCTAGTATCAACTTGTACTTTGTCACATGAGTCTTGCGAATAGTAGCATGCATCATATTTTCTTATATAATATCAATAAAATACTATTAATTTTAAAACAATTATGTAATGAAAATAATTATATCAAAAATTCTTTACACATTACATTCTCATCAATAAAGATCAACTCCAAATTAATTAGTTCACAATTATTTTTTGTATTAAAAGCTTCCCACATTCTACATATTCACACTTTAATACTCTCATTATCTTTATTGATATTAAGATATGAAAGTAAAGAATATACTATATGTATTGACTAAATCTTTAATGAATTAAAATATAATAAAAAAAATTTCATTATGCATATATATATATGACAAACATAAACATAAGAGAAACATAAAAGGTAATTATTTAATATCCAAGTATTAACAAATATTAACTATAAAAGATGTTTCATTAAATGAAAAAATGAATATAAAAGGAGCATAAAATACAATTCTATTACAAACAGTAGAGGAATATCAAAAGTCATAATTTAATAATCAATTAATTAACAACATTTATTAAAGAATATGAAAGGTTTATAGTAATTAAATTAATGAAAAATCAAAATAGATATATAAAGAACTACCTAAAACTAAACGTCAAAATCATGCATTTTTTACAATATATCATGTAAGCAAGAAATGCTTCTAAAATATACCATGTAAGATTTCAACATCCAACCTTATATATATATTGATTATTATTTTTGAAATTACAACATACTTATGAAATTTCAAGGAAATTTTTCCTTTTTAATTTTTTTGTTTCAAAAATGTTTTTTTCACTTTTTTTTTGAAAAATACAGTTTTTTTATTTGTTTATATTTTTAACTTCTTATTTTTCAATATATAATACATTTTTTATAAAAATATTTTTCTGAAATTAACAATGATTAAAAATATAAAATATATATTATTTTAAATTAATATTAAAAAATTATAATTTAGAATTTAAATTTTAAATAGTCAAAATATACGTTTAAAATACTAACATATACTTAAATGATATATTTTTAATATTATATATATATATTACATATATATGATATGTTTATTTATTAATTTTTTAAGAATTCATATTTTTAAAAATAATTTTTAAATTTTCATATTTTTGAAAAAAATGTATTATTATATTTTTGTAATTTTTTTTATAGATTTATCTATATTTTTGTAAATATTGATTAAAGAATAATATAAATAACGTACATAATTATAACTATAAAAATATAATTAAGAAGAAGTTTGGATGAAATTAAATGAAGGTTTAAATTGGTTGATATAAAAAATTAATGAATAAATTATAATTAAAGGTGAAATCCCATTTAGCTAATTATCTATAAAATACGTTGACGAGTAATAGTTTATTAAATATTTAAATTTATAGTTTATAATTTATGTAAATTTATTATTTTGGGATGAAAATATATTTTTAAATATTAAAAAAGTATTATTATGAATAGGTTGAATTATTTTTTAAATTTAGTAAAAATTAATCAATGAGTAAAGAAATAAACAAATATTTAAAACATGTGTAATTTTATTTTTCATTTTTTATTAAAATTATGGTTCAAAAATGATATTAAAAGATAATAAATATATGTTTTTTTAAAATAAATAAATATATAACTTAAAAAACAAGAAAATAATTTTAAAATATTAAATTGGAATGAGTAAATTTAAAATAATCGGAAGATATATTTTTAATGTAATCCGAATTAGTTGATTAATAATAATGGGAGAAGGCGGTGCTGCGATGATGGTTGATGAACGATGCAGTGATGCAAGGATGAAGCATTATTATTGTTGTGCTCATGACGCTCTCTATGGGTACGTACAATGGACGCGCCCACGTGCTGACCTGTCTAAATCAAAAGCATAAATCTGCATTCTTTTGTAAAGAGCCAAATTTGCAAAACCAAAACCCACCATAAATGTATGGGTCCCGCCGACCTTTTCAAATAAATTCAATAATTAATTTATCTAATTTTATTTTAATAACATAATTATTTATTTTTATTTTTAACCACTTTCTTCATAGCAAGGGTTTCCTTCCTTCTCCACTTGCACCATCCGACCCGATTCAAATGGGTTAACGTAATACCCATTTTCTTTAAACAGATAATAATAAAATATAATAATAATAATAATATCTCTGTCACTCTCATGTCGCGGAGAGAAACTATCTCTATCTCTGCCTTTTCCCATTTTCCTCTGCCATTAAACATAACAAAAAGCTCTTTATTTCTAAAAAGCTTTTACTTTCTCTCTGATTCACTTCTTGAATTGATAGAAAAACCAGTAAAAAGAAGAAGAAGAAGAAGAAAACCTGTATAAAGTACACTTCTTCCTCCTTTTCCCTTCATTGTTTGCTTCCTTTTTTCTGTTTTTTTTCCTATTTTTTTCAATTTTTGTTTTTGTTTAGCATCTTTTCCCTTTATCTGTCTTCTCTCTTATTTCGTGTGATTTTGTCCATTTCCTCAACTTTTTCTTTTAGAAAGTTGAAATTTTTTTCCTGTAAAAGTTTTTTTTTTTTTTTACTTAGAAGATGCTGCGTGGTTGATTTTTTTAATTAATTAATATTGTTATTATATTCTTTCTAGGGTTTTCATTTTTTTGGATACCCTTTGATGACACAAATTGCTGTTCCTATTTGAATTTTGACCGCAATTTTTTTGATTATTTTATGTATTTAGGTTAAAAGTCATGGTTGGCTTGGTGGAAGAGTTGAATTTTAGCTACATTGAACTTGAGAATGTCCCTTGTTTGACTGTTCTATGAATCAGTCTTATATGGGTGTTCTGCACTTTTGCTTAACAAGTTGTAGGTTAAGTATTAATTTTCTTTTCAAAATAAAGTTTAATTATTTTTTTGGGGGTTGATTTCTTTGATCAGGTCTTTGATCCATACATTATTTCCTCGAATTCTAAGGCTTTCAAAAGATGACGAAGGCGTGTGCATTTGTGACTGTTGACTGCGGCTGCTTTATTTGATCGTTTTATCTTCTGGTTGCTACCAAACATCAATATAATGTTCCAATTCAACTAATGAATATCCTAGGTTGTTGATTTTTATTCTGTGGGTTCAGATTCATAATTTGGAAATATGGGTGATACTTAAAGAAGTTACTTTTAGATTAGATCCGTTGTGTAGCCGAAGATATAAAATTATTTGGTGTTATTAACGTGAGAGAAATGGAGCAAAGAGAGGGAGAAAGCTGGAGGGAGTTGGTGAAAAAGATGCTTCCTCCAGGAGCTTCTCTTCCTGAAGATGATGCTAAGCTTGATTATTCTATGGCTATAGAGTACCAAGGCCCTCCTGTCCCGTATAAGGTTCCAAAAGTCGAACCTCTTGTTGTGAGTTCGCAATCAATTCCAATTGCAGAGCCACTTTCAGAGTCCCAAAGAGCCACTGCAAGTCTAGGTACTCCAGTAATCGAACCAATACCTTTGCCTGTGTCTTGTATGGCTGGTGTCACAAGTTCTCCTGCTCAAAGTCCTAGAGTATCTGCAAGTTCAGAGTCGGTTGTGTCAGTTTTGCAAAACCCTGATTTTTCTTCAGCTTCAGCTTCAGCTTCTCCGGGGTCAGTTCATGTTCCTTCTAACCATCAGTCGAAGCCAGGGTGTAATGAAGGCAGGAGAGTACCTGTTGTTACATTTAATACTGTTGATAGATCTGAGCGGAAAGAAGTTGATGCAGAGAAGCCATTTTATCCTGAGTATGTTGGAGTTTCTAAAGGAAAGAAGAAGAAAAAGAGCAGAGTCTGCTACAGATGTAGAAAAGGGAAATGGGAAACCAAAGAGTCATGCCTGGTTTGTGATGCCAAGTATTGTAGCAATTGTGTGCTCAGGGCTATGGGATCAATGCCTGAAGGGCGGAAATGTGTGACTTGCATTGGTCAACCAATTGATGAATCAAAAAGGTCGAAGTTAGGTAAACATTCCAGACTATTATCTCGATTGCTTAGTCCTTTGGAAGTGAAGCAAATTATGAAAGCAGAGAAAGAATGTGCTGCTAATCAGCTTCGACCAGAGCAGTTGATTGTGAATGAACTCCCTCTAAAGCCGGAAGAGATGGCAGAATTACTTGGGTGTCCACTGCCTCCCCGAAAACTGAAGCCAGGTAGATATTGGTATGATAAGGAATCGGGTCTCTGGGGAAAGGTGAGTATTTGCTGATGTAGCATTTGTCAATTGAGTTGCTTTTTAGTTTTACACAACCATAACAACTGTATTAGTTGGAATATTTAAGCTTTCTCTGGGCTAGCTATTAGAAAAGTTGCTTTGAATTCTCAAATTGATCAACTTTACAGGAGGGTGAAAAACCAGATAGAATCATTAGTTCGAACTTGAATTTCACTGGGAAACTCATGCCAAATGCAAGCAATGGGAACACTGAAGTGTATATAAATGGTCGGGAAATTACCAAACTTGAATTGAAGATTCTAAAAGTAAGTCTGCTTATTATATTTGTTTATTTATTTATTTATTTGAATCTGTAACTATTTATATCTGCCTCGTTACTGGACTCCAAATGGCCATGATTAGTTTATCTGCAAATGGAATTCCAGTTTCAAGGTTTATCCTACGTATATAATAAACCCAAGATGCATTGGTGGTGTTTGTCACCATACAATTCTTGTAGCTACTATGTTTGATGTCCTGTAGGATTTGCAGTTCTTCATGATTCCATTAGTCAAAACAATAGTAACTTAGGTTTTTTTACCAATTCCATTGTTCATAATTTGTTCTAGTCATGCTATTCTAACCATATTGGCAACTGCATTATCACTGGAAATGTTGTTTATGTTTACTTTCAACATGTACTGATTGATTATTGAGAATTATTAATTTATCCATTTTTCAAATATTTAGCTGCTTTGATCAGATTTTGGTGCATTGTAAGTCATTCACTTGCAAAGTGTATGTTATATTTGATATACATGAAGGGAGAATATTGATGTTAATAAAATTCAAGTAACTTTGAACTAAGGCTTATTTGAGTTGAGTATTTGATTATAATGCTAATTGTGTTAATCCTAGTTAAAAAAATGTATGCTTCATATTGTTGAACATGATACAAATGGATACCTGTGTTAACTTTGTTTTCTCACTGCACGGTTAGCCATCAGGGAATTGGCAGAGTCTTCCTGTAAGTTCTTAGGATCAATTCTGAAGAAATTTTGTTTGTGTCTCAACTTCTAAGGGAACAGTTCAGTAGACATTTCATAAAATTTCTAGCTTTTCTATGCGAAGCTTGCTGCATGAGTAATCTGGTGGACATTCTGTTGTCTGCCAATAAAATCTAAGCTGCACGTGTTCATTTTTTCTGTACTGTATCAATATCTTGGCTTCGTTATACCAGCCATGCAACACCACTTTGACAATTATATTCTACATAAACAATAGTCATGTATGTTGTTATTGGATTTCTTCAATTTGTTCTTCTTACTAAGTGATTATGACGGGGTGTCAATGATGAATACTGTCCCTTGACTAGATGTATGGGTTTTAGCACCATGATCAATTCTAGTAACCCTCTTACAAATGTTTTCAGCTAGCAAATGTTCAATGTCCTCGTGACACTCATTTTTGGGTCTATGATGATGGGCGTTATGAAGAGGAAGGTCAGAACAATATCAGAGGAAATATTTGGGAGAAGGTACATATGTTGGAAAACTCATTAGAAATTTAACAGCTGTATTTTGAATATCTTTTCCTCCTTATGAAACAATGGATTTGACCATTGCTAGACAGGCAACAACACGGTTTGTTTGTGCACTTTTCTCTTTGCCTGTACTCCATGGACAACCACATGGACAGAGGGATGAAGCCAGTACCTACACTACTGTTCCTAATTATCTAGAGCAGAAAAAAACACAGAAGCTTCTGCTGCTCGGCCTTCAAGGCTCTGGAACCAGCACCATCTTCAAGCAGGTATAGCATTTCTTTTTCATTCTTATTTCTCCTTTCCTTTTTAGGTTTGATGTGATTGTGGTGGTAGCTTGTGCTTTCTCTTACCAATTGAATAATAATGACTCAGCTTAAAATATGATGGTATATAACATCATTCCAACTTTATGGATGTTAGGATTAGAAGATATGATTAATATCAGACTATGAGGTGGCAAATTGGCATTTTATTGTCTATACATATATGTCACTATTGTAAGCAGGGAGATGAATCAATTATGAATACAACAAAAATATTCTGTCATGTGCTTCTCCGTTCTTCCCTTTTTTCTTCCTCCTTTCATCTTCCTCTTCTCTTCCCCTTTTTCCTCTTCCTTCTCCTATTCTGTCTAGTTAGGAAAACCATTCCTGAAAATGGACTACCCATGGTTGCATTTGTTTGTCACCATATGAACGTACACGTATTTGGGTATTTTAAAATTCTTATTATTTGGATATGAATTTTGCATGAATAATGAGTCACTAAAAGGTACTCAGCTCAAACTATTTATGTTGTCATGCACCTCAGGAATAAGTGAATGAACAGTATTGTTATAAATGATTGCATAAAAAAAGAATCTTTGTGAATGTGCTTGCACACACGCACAGAGGTAGGAGTACCTGCACTCTGCTGCAAACACAGTACTCATAAGAATTTAAGAATTGTTAGGCCTGATTTTTCATCATGTTCATCCTACAGTAACATAGATATACTTTTTTGAATGTTATTTAAATTTCATTAAAACTCATCTTCAAAATGGTTTTGCAATTGGCATTATATGTTTTGGAGGATGTTAGATGTGTGACATCATGTAAGGAAATAAAATGTAAAGAGTTCATAATATGAAAGGTAAACCCATTAACTTGACTAAAGTCATGCTAATGGTTAGTTTCTACTAATTAATTTGATTTGCTACTAGCCAATTCAACAATCTTTCCTCGTATACTTGTAAGCACATTTAAGATTTTATCATGATATCTGACCTCGCAGAATGTTTACAATTCAACACTCTATTTACTAAATAACCATTCTTTTCTTATTTAATTTAATATTTATTAATCCATTTAGAGAACTGGAAAATTCATGCTTCAGTTGTCCAAGCTTAGGTATTGAGTACTTATGTGAAGAAGGAATGACAATGGATAATATGTTTGTTAAGATTTGGATTTAACTAACTTATGCCCAATACATCAATAGGCTGTGAAAGAAAATTCTAGTGGGGCATGGACGTGTTGATATTAGGCGACTCCATTGTCCCAAGGTCAAAATAAAACTTACATAAGAAAAATAGTGACTCTTCACTCAATACTTGAGGTCCCAAGTTTGAACTCTAGTTGGGGCTTGATTATAGAAAAGGAATCTGGAAAAATGGTCACTTTGGATAAATTTGTTGTACATGTCTTTGAATGTGATGTCTGAGGAAATTAAACTGCAAATAATTTAAATTATAGGTCTGCCTCTACTTGGTAAGCTATCATACAAGCATGGTGCTGATACAACTGATTAATAGAAGCAGGGTGCCTTTTGATAATTGCACTGAAAACTGGTTTTTAATGAACCCTTCCATCAATTCTGGTACAGGCCAAATTTTTGTATGGAAATAAATTCACTGCAGAGGAGCTGCAGGATATCAAGCTTATGATCCAGAGCAAAATGTACAAATATCTTAGTATTTTGCTTGATGGACGGGAGCGCTTTGAGGAGGATGCTATGTCTAGGATGAAGGAAGTGGATGTTGAAGATCAAAGCTCAGAAGTATCAGGTAATTACATTGTTGAGTCTTAATGAAGGTAGAGATGCCTAATGAAATGTAGAGTCTAAAGCTTGTACTGTTTTAAAGAAGGTTAGAGGTGACTAGTGAAGTGGGTAGAGTCTAGGCTTGTTAACAATTAGTGCAAGTGAGATTGGGTCTTAGTTTGTCTTTTGTCCAGCCGTATGTAGTTCACAAGTTCACACACTAGCAATGTGGGATACTCGCACATACTTCATTTATTTTCTGCATTAAAGTCTTTGATGCACTTTTACTTATTGCATTCCAATGTTGGCTTAGTTTGAAGGTGGAAACTAGAAACTAGGTTGTGTTCTGTTGCATTGCTCTTGTTGGCCAGTATGTTAGCCTATTCTCGTTATTGTTATTGAGCATTACTGCTTTGCTCTATTATGCTGGTTAAACAGTATATCCATTCCGGTTATAGTTTGTAATACTTTCTATGGGTTAATATTTAGGTTGATTGTCCAATCATGATGTCTGAAGGTGGCGTATTGCTCATTAAGGGGATAATTATATAAAAAGTGCTTTAAATTTCTGTTTTACTTGCTCTAAATGAACTCATGAATCTCTGATAATCCAAGTACATGATTGGACCTAGTCTGTAAGCAAATTCATAATGGTGATTTATGTATCAGCCTTCTAATGTAAGAACTTGAGCCTAGCACCAGGTCCTAAAAAGACAAGGCTGAGCCTTTAAAATTAGTCTCCACACAAATCTGGGCAAGTTTGGCGTTGCAAACCTTTCAACCTTACTTGGCGCTGGCCAAAAAATATTATTTAATATGATTAACAACTACAATATACATGATTTTTTTTTCCTTTTTTTACCGATTGTGTAAAATGGATGACTTTTATTAGTAAAAATTTGACTGTGCTGGGTTCTAGACTAGGAGCCTGAGATCCAGAGTCCTTCCTTTTCTTTATAGGGCTGCATTTGTGTGCCTCCTAAGCATAATCTAGCCAGCACAAGTTCTTTGACTTAAGAACTTCCCAAATAATGATGTATAACTAAGTTTGTCATTTCATAATGAAGAATGAAATCCTAATCTTGTTTGTTCATCTCTTGCTTTATATGTTTGAATTGAACGGCAGTAATACAGAAGACCTTGGTACAGACGGGAAAATGACAGTTACATTGCTTGTTATTATTATGAATACCTTTCTCAATTTTGCTTCAGGTGGAGAAGTTGACTCTGGTGAAACTAACCAGTGTATTTATTCTATCAACCCAAGATTGAAGCATTTCTCGGATTGGCTGTTGGACATTATAGCCACAGGTGATCTGGATGCATTCTTCCCTGCAGCAACGCGTGAATATGCTCCATTGGTTGAAGAAGTATGGAGGGATCCTGCTATACAAGAAACATATAAAAGAAAAGATGAGCTTCACTTCCTTCCAGATGTTGCCGAATATTTCTTAAGCCGGGTACTGCTCATGAGCCCCTTTTTTTAAGTTCTGAAACAACTATGCTGGTTATTTGTACAAGTTTGGAAACTGGAAAGTGCACTTCACCAAGTTTTAGGACACTGACGATGAATGGTTGCATGATGCTGTCTTCTATCTTGCAGGCTGTTGAAGTCTCGAGTAATGAATATGAACCTTCTGAACGTGATATCCTCTATGCAGAAGGGGTGACTCAAGGGAATGGTTTGGCATTCATCGAATTCTCTCTTGATGACCGCAGCCCAATGTCGGAAACATACACAGATAATTTGGAGGCCCAGCCTCCGCCTCTAACAAAGTAATTCTCTTTGTTTCGGTTGATTCTTTTAAGAAATTCATTTTTTTGCGAATGAACTGTCATTGGTGATTTTAGGATAAGAACTTCAGAATTCATTTAAATCAATTTCATTTGTTTGAGATTTACAAATAAATTCTATCACTTTCTTAGTTTCATTATCTCTATCTACAAAATAACTGCATTAGCACAATCTAGCACATACTGTAAGACAAACACCATAAATTTTTTTTACCTTATTTGACCAGAATCATCTGGGACTGAGCAAATTGTCTTGCTTATAATATTTATTCAAATGTTATTTATTTACTGTCGTCTTGCTTCACTTTTTTTTTTCCCAGATACCAACTTATTAGGGTAAATGCCAAGGGGATGAATGAGGGATGCAAATGGGTGGAAATGTTTGAAGATGTGCGAGTGGTGGTGTTCTGCGTGGCCCTTAGTGACTATGATCAGATATGGGTTGCACCTGAGACTAGTGGCAGTGGTTCGCTGCTTCAGAACAAGATGATGCAGAGCAAAGAGCTGTTCGAGACTATGATCCGGCACCCATGTTTTAAGGACACCCCTTTCGTGCTCGTACTCAACAAATATGATCTGTTTGAAGAGAAGGTTAATCGAGTGCATCCAAGTGCCTGCGACTGGTTCAATGACTTCAGTCCAGTTCGACCTCACCACAACAGTCAATCGCTTGCACACCAAGCATACTACTATGTCGCAATGAAGTTCAAAGACCTTTATGCTTCAGTGACAGGCCGTAAACTTTTTGTGTGGCAAGCCAAGGCAAGAGATCGTGTCACCATTGATGAGGCATTCAAGTACATAAGGGAAGTTCTAAAGTGGGATGAGGAGAAAGAGGATAATTACTATGGTGGAGGAGCTGAGGACTCGTTTTACAGCACGGACATGAGTTCTTCACCATTTGTGAGGGCAGAGTAGTCATATGGTTTGACAGATTTTGTATTTTCAAATGTACAAAGGGGGAAGAAAGGATCCATGATCTGCACTACACCTTAGGCTCTTTCCAATAAGATCACCTTATTTGTAATATTATTCGTTTCTTTGTAACATCAAATTTTAATGATAATTTGGTGGGTGCATGGTGGTATGGTATTGGTGTTGCATGTTGAGGTAAATACGACGTCGTTCCTTCTAAACGTCAAATCATTATATTATTTAGAAGTATTTTAATTCAATCAAATCCCTTCATCAAATAATCTGAAAATTCAAAAATGTTTTTATTATTATTCAATTTTTGATATATAATTTTAAATTTTATACTGATAGGGTTGAAATAATAAATAATAAGGAAATCTACATGTCTGAAAACATTATCCTATCCAGAATCTACATGTCCCATAATATGTAACCTTTTTTTCTGGCTGCTATTCTCTTTCTCAATCCCATTGACCATTCTTCTTCTTTTATTTCCCTTCTCCACCCTCTTCTTCACCTTCTCCTCACTCTCTCTTCTATGTATGCATACATATTTTTTGCTTGTACGTATATATATTTACAGTGAGAGGATCCTGAAGAAATCCCACTTCCTCCTTAAGTTGTCTTGGATTGGAATCTTTTGATTCAACGTCGTCTCAGTATTGATCAAAATATTCCGGATTTCTTCCTTTTCGGCCTAAAACTGTAGCATTCCTATTGTTTTCATTATCATGGTGGTGGAATGATTGGGACAACAGTCCTTCACCAGACCCATCTCCCGTTACCAACCGAAAATCCACCAGAAATCCCAGATATTAGTTTCAGAGTTAAAGAGAATGAATGTTTAGCTCTTCTGAAGAGATGCAGAAACATGGAAGATTTCGAGCAAGTTCATGCCCAAATCTTGAAATGGGGATTCTTTTCCAACCCTTTTGTTGCGGGCAATCTTCTGGCCACTTGTGGTCTCACAGATTGGGGCAGTATGGACTATGCTTGCTCAATTTTCAGGCAAATTGACCAGCCAGGTAGTTTTGATTTCAATACGTTGATTAAAGGGTATGTTTCTAATGTGGATATGGAGAATGCTTTGCTTGTTTATTATGAGATGCTTGAGGATGGAGTTGAATCAGACAATTTTACATTTCCTGCTCTTTTTAAAGCATGTTCTTGGTTAAATTCAGTGGAGGAAGGAAAGCAAATTCATTGCCATGTTCTTAAACTTGGATTTGAGCAGGATTTATATGTGCGAAATAGCTTGATTAATATGTATGGAAAGTGTGGGAAGATCAAAGCTTCTTCTGCTGTTTTTAAGCAGATTGAACATAAAGATTCTGTTTCCTGGAGTTCTATCATTGCTGCTCATACCTGTTCAGGATTATGGTATGAAAGCTTGCTGCTTTTTCTGGAATACATGATTAGAGACAGATTTTGTAGACCAGAAGAAAGCCTGTTGGTTAGTGTAATCTCTGCTTGCAGTCATTTGGGTGCTCTTGATTTTGGCAGGAATTTGCATGGTTTACTGTTGAGAAACATGAGAGAACTTAACCTGACAATAGAGACTTCTCTGATTGGCATGTATATAAAATGTGGGTGCATTGAGAAAGGTTTCTGTATGTTTCAGAGAATGAGCAAGAAGAATCATTTTACTTACAGTGTGATGATCTCAGGATTTGCAATGCACGGCCGATGTCATGAAGCTTTACAGGTTTTCTCCGAAATGCTTGATGAAGGATTTCTGCCAGATGATGTTATCTATGTTGGTGTTTTGAGCGCTTGTAGTCAGGGTGGTTTTGTTCAGGAGGGTTTGAAATTTTTAAACAGGATGAAATCTGAGCATGGAATTCAGCCAACGATTCAACATTATGGCTGCTTGGTTGATCTCATGGGCAGAGCTGGCAAGCTTGATGAGGCTTTGAAGTTTATCAGAAACATGGACATGGAACCCAACGATGTCGTATGGAGAAGCCTGCTTGCAGCCTGCAAAACCCACCAAAACTTGCAGATTGGTGAGATTGCAGCTAAGAACTTGTTAAGATTGAACTCTCAGAATCCAGGAGACTTGCTGATGTTATCTAACATGTATGCAAGAGCACAAAGATGGGATGATTCAGCTACAATTCGAACAGAAATCCCTCATCAGGAATTGAATCAGACACCTGGAGTTAGTATAGTCGAATGTAACAGACAGATTCACAAGTTTGTTTCACAAGACAAGTCACATCCTCAATGGAAAGAAATTTATGAAATGATTCATCAGATGGAATGGCAGCTGAAATTTGAAGGGTATTTACCTGATACATCACAGATATTGCTTGATGTGGAAGAAGAAGAGAAAAGGGAGAGACTGAAAGCTCACAGCCAGAAGCTAGCAATAGCTTTTGCACTGATAAATACATCATCAGAAGGAAATCCTGTCAGAATTTTCAGGAATGTAAGGATGTGTAATGACTGCCATACATATACCAAGTTCATTTCAAGCATCTATGCCAGAGAAATTATTGTAAGAGATAGAAACCAATTCCATCATTTCAAAAATGGAGCTTGCTCTTGTAAAGACTATTGGTAAAAGAAACAAAGAGATATTTGCTTTTTCCAATTTCTTCCCTTATTATTTAATATTAATTAATTAGTATTTAATTACTATGATTTATTAAATTATTAATATTAAAATGTTAAATTGTTATTTCCATAATTAAAAGTTTTTATTTCTATTATAGTATAAATGAATTAATTTGATTGATAATTTCTTAATAGTAAATCAAATATGTTTTCTTTTTACATTTTAATATTTATTTTTTATTTTTTAATATTCTATATGATAAAAAAATATAATGAAATATTAAAAATAATCTAAAGCCCTTCTATTTTGTGGTTTTGTTTTACTTAATCCTTTCATCATGTTTTAAATAGTCTCCAAGCTTTAATTCATTAGAATTGATTTTATTTAAAAATATATAAAATGAAGTGAATCAATTTTAAAAAAATTTTATGCATAAAAAGGCAAAAAAATGTTCCAAGTGAATGAGGTAAGAAAAATGGTAAAAATAGAACATGAAAAGTCTCTAAAAGCCCTAAAAACAACTATAACTGAAAAAAAGTATTTTTTAAAATTAAAAAAAGAAAAAATGGTTTCATTATAGATTTTGCAATTCAGGTAACACAAATGATGTCACTTTTAATGAGTTAATATCTATAAAAAGAATATTTAAAAACATAATTATCCTCATAAAATAAAAAATGAATTCCTGATAACCATGATTTTTATCTATATTTTCCCCCTTAATATAATGTCATTTTAAGCATTATTTTCATATTTTTTTCCTTCAAACATAAGCATATAATATAGTATTTCATGCATTATCCATATTCTCATGCATCATATTCATATATTATATACTTAGCATAATTTCATACATATTTTGCATAATTTTCATAATATTTCATATAATCTAGGAATTAGCTTTATTTAGATGGATTTTACATGCATTTAGTAAGTTTCTTAGGTACTATTTTGTAGTTGAATCATAGTTTTAGGTATTA
>CANYBF011130102.1:0-11768 GCA_948192965.1 Dalechampia spathulata
AACATTTTTAATTTCCTCTTTTGAGCTTTAAACTCAATTCTTATCATATACTTATCAACATAGTCATAATTTCATATCATTTTCACACCAATAACATATAAAACACAACATAACATCAATTTATGAATGCATAATGAACCATTAAATTCAGGATGCGACATTAAGGATACTTGCACTACTGATATGAGTGAGATATATTTCACAAACATATAATAATCATCCATATGAAATCTCACTGATAAGGTCTCTAATGAGTCAGTCCCAAACTGCCCATCAACATGTTCACTTTAGACAACTCTTGTCATAATGAATGAGAATCATCTTAAACGGAAGTATAACATGTGCTGATCTTAACCACATTAAAAATATACATTCTTATCAATACATTGATCATGGATAATTTAGATATTGAATATTTGCATACAATAAGAATCTCATTTAATACCCTCTTTATGAATTCCCTTGTACTGTTCCAATATCTTGGAATTCATTATTTAGTTAATAACCTTTCAAGCAAACTGAATAATTAATAATGTCTTTCATTGATAAATTGTTTAATATTAAATTACAATAAAACATGATGCTCTAGAGCATACACTAACATTTATTACCTCATTCATACTCAAAGAAGAGAAGCTTATATTCATATTACATATATAATTAATTTTATTAACTAATCAGCAGCTGTGAGTATCAATCATTAAAACTTTTATAACATAACTCATTCTATTAAACTAGTTATTCCTTAGCTCTTCGATAACTATAAAATAGAGCTAACATGTACCGCACATGTAGGTTAGTATACAAGTAAGTGTTATGCCTTATGAAGTAAGAATTGAGATAAGATTAAGTTCCATAGCAGTATTTATAACCTTTTAACTAAAGAGTTTTATTTTTACTAAAAGAGAGCCATTTATGACCATTTGCTTGCTCACTAAATGCCTTTTAAAAATGTTCTAAAGTACTCTTTTGTTTACCTTTCTTTAGCTCATGCCACTGTATTAATCCTTAGTTTGTTTCTTTTTCTTTAGGTAATAACTTTTAAAGTTTTACAGATAAGCATATGTTCATACCTAAATTACATATTCCAATCATGCAATCCAATACTATTCAAGATTGGTAGACTTTTATTTCATTGTCTATGTTCCAATATATACATACAACATTTATATAAGTAAACATCAACGCAATTAAGTAGGAAAATGTACCAATTCCATTTAGTAATCAGTCTTGATAAATAAAATTTTCCTTATGACATAGCATTCTCTCCTAGCCATTAGTAATCACTCTTTTTAGTGTATTATACACCCCATTTAGGATGCATGATAGCACCAATTATTAGTATTTATATACCATATAAGAAATTACCTAAATTTCAAGGTTCCAGCAAGTTAATTACAAGACCATCACACCTTAAAAAGCCAAGTTACTAATTATTTCCCTTATTTTAGTTTCCACTAAAGTGCTACGGTCCACTAACCTTAATTTACAATGTAGTAAAGTTTTTCTAGCTTCCAAGCTATATTCCATTGAATAATATTATTGTACATGAATAAGTGAACTAATAAATTATGAGGGGAACTTCTCCTAGCTAATTAAAGTTGCTTAATATTTCTTGCCATGATCATTCAATTGCATGCTAATTACCTTATATCTCGTATCCTCAATATTTATGAAGAGTAGTGCACCATACACACACACACACACACACATACATACACACACACACACGCACACTATATATATATATAGTAGCACATCATATGCATATAATTCCTTTAAGGTTTACAATATTCAAAACTGCAATAACATGTGTATTCATAAGAACCATCCATAGCCTAATTTGAACAGCTTAAACTTGACTAATTATTCTTTCTAGCTAATAATTATGTATGTATATATCAATACAATATATATATTGATACTTGATGGGATGCAATATTCCAATTTTTGATTTAACATACCTGCCAAGCATAAGCAACTAACTACCATAACAGCACTCAAATAAAATGCTTATGTGCATTCTTGGTCCAAGCATCCAACTCCATATAGCTAAACAAGGATTGCAACCTAATTTCATATTTTAATCTATAAAAACTTCTCTATAACCCTTAAAAGGTTGCTTAAATACAATATAATGCAGAAACCCAAGACCTCTGCTCAAGGATCCTCAACTTGTTAATTTTAAGAACCTCTTCATAAATGATTCAAGCTAATGAGGGATTTGTTAACCCCTCCTAGTTGACTAAAGTCCTAAATAGTTCTAAAGATTTGGCAAACCCTTAACCCAAATCTAGTGGTAACTAAGTGAAACTTAAATAGGAAAAAGAATAATCTAACCTAAGAATAAACTCAAACAAGATAATCAATCACCTTAATATAAAACCGAAGGAATTATTCTCATAAGAATAAAACTGAACATGAAAGAAAAGAAATAATCATTTAATGCCTTTGGGTTGAGCTTACACTAGTATTTATAGTTCTTAAGAGATAATCCAACCCTAGATGGGTTTGTACTCCTACTCCTATTATACTTTGGAAAAGCAAATAAAAACTAATAAAAATTAAGGAAAATTTGTACAAGCCAATGGGTCTTAAAATTGGCTTTACTAATTAACCTTATTGGACTCTATTATTGGTCTAATGACTAATGGGAATCATAACCAGGCTTAGGCTTAGCCAATTAAACCCAAAACTCACTAAACTAAGCTTTATTAACTATTATTGGGTTGGCTTTTGAGTTAGCTACATGAATAGTACCTAATCTAGCCAATTTCTATAGACTAAACTCTTAACTATTCATTTTAAATTGTTCAATTTAGCTTGGATAGAAAATCCCAAGCTTAAGTCTCATGGATTAGGAATCCTAGTTGGATTAGGAATCCCAGTTGAAGTAGGACTCTTCATTCTTTAGGAATTCCAATTGAAGTAGGAATCTTTATTCTTTTAAGAATCCTAGTTGGAGTAGGACTCTTCATTCCTCAGGAATCCTAGTTGGAGTAAGACTCTACATTCTTCAGTTCTTTATTAGCTTTGACAACTAGGAATCCTAGTTGGATTAGAACTCCTTTTCAGGTCTTTTCTTAGTTTGACAAGCTCAAATCATCTATGATAATGAGATTGATGATTTTGAGCTTGTCTTTATTTGAATCCAATGTGGCTAGACTCAAATGTGCATCTTTCTGTATTATCACTACTTCTTGTGTCTATGCACCTATCTGAGCTTTAATTTTCTTCATTTTAGCTCGTGTCATTGGTCCATCATTCAGCCTTGGGAAGTTATTTACTTCTTTAGTTTGATTTGGTTGAATGTCCATGTCATCATGATATTGGGATATTGCATCACAATGCTCTCTTCAATGCTAACTCATTAAAATTGATTTATTTAGTTAATACTTCCTTATCAAGATTAAGATGTCCGCATACCTTCCTCCAACTTCCTGTTTTATATCTACACACTCCAAAACATAATGGAAATAAATGGTTCAATTCTCATACCATTTGATATAAATAAATATTTATTATTCCTAAATTAATTCAAATATAATAAATCATATGCATAAAATCATATAGGAATCTGTTTCTATAATAACAGATATGACATGTGTAATATGGCATATTGGCATATGACATGGCATAATAATATAGCATAGTGACATGGCAAAGTGACATGGCAAAGTGATGTGTTGTGTGCGATATGTTGTATGTGATGTGGCATATGATATGACATAGCATAACATATATTCTAGCACATATAATAAAACACATCCATACTAATAAAAATTTGTAATGGCCAGTGAAAGGGATAAGAGAGATAGGGAATATATAGAGGAATAAAATTAAAAATACATCCTGGGTAAAATAATAAAATAGGATTTTGCTCTGTTACAAAAGGGTCTTTGGTGATATAAAATCCTTAGGTAGCACGATCTAAAATGCATGAATATGGAAATTGCCATAAAAGAAAATAAAGCTATAAAAAGGAATGTCAGGATATTTTAACCAATTTATTGTCATATGTAGACATGAATCAAGGCTCAATCCATAAAATGTGCCAGCATATTCATGTAAATAAGGAAATAAACATGAATACAATTATGGAAATAAATCTATCTTAGGAAAAAATCAATCATAACTTAATTGAAAGATTCTAAGATCCTTTGCAATATTACTTAGAATTGATTCAACATCTATTAAAGTTTGTGATTGTAACAAACATAAAATTAATTAAATATAACATGTAATTGAATAATAAAGCAAAATTATATTAATTTAATTACAAATCAATATCCTAAATTAGAGTATAATATAACATGAACTAAATTTGATAATATATCTTAATCATTTAATTGCAAATTATAATATAACATGAACTAAATTTGATAATGAAAATCAAAATGCATTTGAATCATTATGAGACTGCAAATGCATTAGAAATATCAAAGAAATTAAAAGCTAAAGTGAAAATGATTAAAAAAATTAGATTTTTATCAATCTAAATCAATATATGCATCAGATATAGCGTTACATGGATTACAAATATGAAAAATGGAACTAGATGTGTCATACAAAGTATAATATGCATCATATATAATATAGAACATAGTATAGGCATCGTATATAATGATATATGTGATACATATAACATTCATTGGATAAGAAAAATCAATTTATAGTGAAAACATGAATAAAAAGACCAATTATTTGATTGCTATAAGTCATTTAAGGTATTAACAAGCCTTAAATGGCACTTTAGCATTTTGTATAGCAACTAAAAGCATGAATCAATACATGAAATCAAAGAAAATCAAAAGAAAAATGGGAGAAAAATGACTTACCAAGGCTAGCAAAGGTGTTCCTCTAAATCCTAAAAAGTATAGGGTTTTAATGAAATTAATTTAGTCACTAATCCTAATGAATTATTTAATTAGGTGAATTATAATTCTGAAAGAGCTCAGTATCTTAGAATTAAAATGTTTATGCATTGTATGTATGTATCTTAAGTCAATACTCGAAGGGTATTTATAAGACCCTTGGGTAGTGTACATGGATTGACAATGTGGGATAAATGAGCTTTTTCCAGCTATATACTATGTATATAGTGATACATGCTACACATATAGTTGGAAAATTAACTATATACTATGCATATAGTCAAAAACCAACTTCATGCATTGGCTTGCATGAGGCAAACGGTAGATGCCTTGCATAACCAAATGACTCATAAAGCTATGAACTTATGTGTGTAACTTGATTTCAAAAATGGGAACCTGTATCAAGTCATATCAATAATGAAACAAGTTTGTAGCATGTACACATAAAAAGACCAATTATATACTACATATATAGTTGTAAATGCACTTCATGCACCACCTTCTAAGAGAACGCACCATATGATCAAATGGTTTGCATATGCAGGGGGTAAAAATCTAATGTCAAAATTTTACCCCCTGATTAGGATCATTCTAGAACAACAAAGGCAAAAGTCAATAGAATGAGACCTAATCCTAACATGGGTTTTTGTCTAAATTCAGGAATAGTACCTCATTGATGCTCAAGTTGAGGCTTGCTAAAACATGATCCACTAGAGATGATCTATGGAGGATACTCATGTTGAGGTGTATGATCAATGGTGGTTGATATGTGGAGCTCATGTAGAGGCTTATGACTCCATTGAGGAAAACAAGTATGATCAATTAAGGATAACTCAATTAGGATGCTCGTGTTGAGACTCATGACATAATTCTGCTACTTGGTGCCTAATGCTCGAATGAGTTGATTAAGATTGACTCCTTAAGGGTACCTAATGTTTGTGTTAGGAGCTCAATGCTTAGGCGTTACAGTGGTTATGTAACCCCATAATGCGAATGGCAATTGCTCATGCCAATCCCTATATGTCCATACTGTCTTAGCTAAGATGCGCTTGATCGTCTTGTTAGCCACTTCGACTGCCACATTAGCTTGAGGGCGGTAAGGAGAAGATTGATGGTGCTCAATCCCATATTTCTCCATAAACTTGGCAACCTGTCTTGCCCCCAGTTTACCATAGGATTCAGCTTCTACCCACTTAGAGAAGTAGTCAACGGCTACCAGTATGTACCGATGTCCATTAGATGTGTTAGGATGCATCTCACCAATGATGTCAATTCCCTAAGTTGAGAATGGCCAAGGCATTGTCAAATTCAATAATTCAACTGGTGGTAGGTGACTCAGATCTCCAAGAATCTGGCATTCATGGCATCTTCATACAAACTATATGCAGTCTATCTTTATAGTGAGCCAGAAGTATCCTTGACGTAGGATTTTTCTGTAAAGCACAAATCCATTCATGTAGGACCCATGCACCTCTTCTATTGACTCCATCGTCAAAGTGCAACTATCATTTTGGACGTCAATTGCCCCCAAGTGCTCATCTGGGAAGTCCGGTTCAAAAGTCTTAGAGTCATCCATCGCCCTGGACGCTAAGAATTTGGTGATCGCTCTGCCTTTGATCACCTTGGTAGTGATGTAATGTAGGTCAAACTCTGACAATAGGATCAGCCATCTGGAGAGTTTCCCTACTAGCAAAGGAGTTGCGTACAAGTACTTCATAGGATCAACCTTGGAGATTGCCTATATTTGGTATGACTGGAAGTAATGCCTGAGTTTCTTGGTGACCTAGACCATAACAATGCATAGCTTTTCAATAGTGTTGTACTTGCACTCAGTTGGCAGTAGCTTCTTACTCAAGTAATAGATAGCATGCTCAACCCCGGCCTCATTCTCTTGAGCCATCATAGCACCCATAAACTCCTCTTCTAAGGCTATATAAAGTAGTGGTTTGTCAGGTTCTACTTCGATACCCCTCTGACTAACGATGTGACCCAATAGCTTACCGGAAGTGCATTTCTTCTGATTCAGCCTGAGTTCGTATTTCTCAACGCGTGTGAGAAATCTGTCAAGAGTAGCTGTATGTTCTCCTCTAGTGGGAGACTTCACCATCACGTCATCCACATAGACTTTGACATCCTTATGGATCAAATCATGCAACAGCATTATTGCAGCTCGCTGGTAGGTAGCACTTGTGTTATTCAAGCCAAATGGCATGACCTTGTAGCAGTAGGTCCCTTATTCTATGATGAAAGTTATCTTTACCTTATCTACAACTGCCATCAAGATTTGGTTATACTCCGAGAATCCATCAACGAAGGAATACATAGCGCTAGCAGCTGCATTATCAACCAGCACGTCAATATGAGGCAAAGGAAAATCATCCTTCAGACATGCTTTGTTCAGATCCCTGTAGTCTACACAGACTCTGACCCTGCCGTCTTTCTTGGGAACTAGAACCACATTGGCAAACCATTCTGGGTAGTCATTCATGGAATTTTGCATCTAACTGCTTCTGGACGTCTTCCTTGACCTTTTATACCCATTCTGGTCAGAGGCGCTGCAGTTTTTGCTTAACTGGCTTGAACCCCGGCTTAGTAGGAATTCTGTGTTCCGTGATGGATCTATCGACACCCGGCATGTCTTCATAGCCTAGAGCAAAGACTTTTATGTGCTTTTTCAATGCGCTGATTATTTCTATTCTCTCTTCAGAGGTCAAGTCTGATGCAATCTAGAGAAAACATGGCTTGTCATCTATGTTAATGTTAACATTTTTGATGCAAGATGCGTTAATGTAAAAAATGGTCATGTAATGATCATGCTCATGCACAATGCCATCAGAACACACATCGCAAACATAAGCAAAGTTGCTCTTTATTGCTTCATACTTTAATAGGATTACATCATCATTAAAAAGTACAGAAATAGGGACATCAGTGTCCTCATACAATAGCTCTTCAAAGGTACTTTCCACCAGCATGACTATATCCTCGTAGACCTTTGGTAGTAGCACATCTTCAATATCTAAGTTCTACAGCTTGGATCCTAGTGCAGCAATTGTAGTGCATTCTGGCTCCAGGCGACCAGTAGCGAGATTAGTGACATCACCAAAAATCTAAAAAGCTTCATCAGGGCTAATAGCGAAAGTAGCAGTAGTCTTTCCAGATATGCTCATGGTTGATAGATCACATACATCACTAAAGATAGTGAATTGTTGCTCAAAGAAGTCATCTGAGTTAGGCAACTCAGGAGCATGATCATGCTGTGTCTCTCCTTAGATGAAGAGAATCATCTTGCACTCTTCTGGCTTATCTAAGGTGTAGGGATCAAACCCAATGCAGTACCTCTCCTCCTACATGGCTGTAGGGATATCAAACTCCACCGGACCTTGTTGATACCGGCCTAAACCCTTGCCAGGCCTATAATTCATCAGTTGCATCATCCTCTCCACAGCGGGACTTGGTTGGTACAAGTAGGATTCTATTTCTCTGATAGTAACAATCTGGAAACCAATCATAAGAGGAACATCTTCTCTGATGCGGGCCAGAGCAACCTCATCATCAGCAGCAATATTAACCATACCTTCATTGTGTGGAAACTTGATCTTCTGGTGTAGGGTGGATGGCACACCTCTTAAAGGATGGAACCATGGTCAGCCCAATAGCAGCGCAAATGACATAGGAATGTCCAGGACTGTGAATTCAACCACTGATTCGATCGGCCCGATAGTGACAGTGGCAGTAAAGGTACCAGTAACCTCCCGTTTGGACTCATCATATGCTCTGATGATGGTCTTGTAGGGCTTCAAGTCTGTAAGCTGAACCCCTAGCTTTGGTAACACCTTTAGCGGGCAAACGTTGATGCCTGACCCATCATCCACCATGATGTAAGGGGTGGAGAAGTTCATGATATTAACCCTGATGAATAGTGCTCTATTGTGGCAGATTCCCTTGGCCGGTAGATCCGTGTCAGAGAAAGTGATCATGCTGGAAGGTAGTTCATGGTTCACCAGCTGACTCCTCATGCTAAAGGTAGAAGTAGAGCGAGAGATCCTCATGCTTGAGAGTGCCTCGGTGATAGCCCGTCGATGCTGTTGGGAGGATAGCACCAAATCCTAAATGGTGATGTTAGCTTACATCTTCTTCAACTATTTAACAATAACATTATCAGGCTGAGCAACCTAATTAGCTGGCTGTAGAGTTAGAATAGTGCTTGGACCATCCTCATTCCTAGCGGGCCAAGCCTCGGTTGGCTTCTTAGGAGCTTCTGGCTTCTTCCTGAGGTCGGAAGGAGTGAACACCTTGCCGCTATGGGTCATGTTACAAACCTGAGAGGACATCTTATTGGTACCTAACCCCTTCTATTGCTTGGGTGGTTTTGGTGCTGATTTGGCTACCTTGGGAGTCTCGATCAACTTACCCTTGTCAGAAGCCTGTGCGTCTGATGCTTTAGGTTTATAGAATTTATGAGTAGCTGTTGACTCATCCTCTGAGCTCTCGTACCATATGTCAATGGCACCAATGTCAAATCTACCACCAGGATGGAAGGTAATAGCAGGCAGTTGAGTGTTCCCCTTGCTACTGAGAGGAGAGAAGGAGCTAAGGATCAGGGATTCTGGCAACCCTAATTGGAGCATGTAGGTGCGGTTGGCTTTATGGTAGTTTGGTAGCGGGTTTGTTTTAGTTGATGGCTTGGATTTCTCAAGGTCCTCAATCTCACCAGAGTCAATGAGATTCTAAATGACTAGTCTAAGAGAGCGACAGTCGTCAGTGTTGTGACCATGGTGCTGGTGATAGTGGTAGTATGTTTTGGTGTCCATCGAGGCTGGGGGTGGTGTTTTGAAGTTTGGCTTTAGCGGTTTGATGTGTTTTGCTTTGAGGAGACGTCCAAAGACCTTAGAAAGTGGCATTCCAAAATCCAAGAACCTTTTGGATGGGGCAGTATTTTGGAGTATAGGATTTGGTGTTTGCATAACATTGATGTACTGTGGTTTTGGTATTTGCAGGGTGTTAGCGTAGTGAGTCTTTAGTTGTGTTTGTGTGTAGGTTGTGGTTTTGGGTTTGAGGAAGGAAGGCTCCTTTTTCTTACCCTCAGTTTGCTCAATGTGTTGTCCCACTAAGTAGATGTCCTCAAAAGTGTGGAATGTCTGATATTTCAGCTTATCTTAGTAGAGTGGTAGCGACCCTATAATAAGCTTGTTAATCATGTCAGATTTAGATGGCTTCTGTCTGACCAGTGTAGCTTTGTCCATCCAACAACTGAAGTAATCCATAAAAGACTCATTGGCTTTTTGCTTAACCATTTCCAGGTCCATCAGGGTTATATCAAATTGGGCCTTGAACCCGTACTATTTACAAAAGGCAGTACAAAGAGGCTTCCACTTGGCCATGGTTGCCTTATTCAAACTATGATACCAGGCTAGCGCTGGTCCCCCCAAATGAGATAAAGAAGAGTTAGACTATCTGATCATCCGACAGATCTGTAGTGCTCATCCGCATGGTGTAGGTCTTCAGATGGTTCTTCAGGTCCCCAACTCCATTGTACTTGGGAACATCAGGGAGCTTAAACTTGGCAGGCAATCCCTTGATAACGTGGACATAGAACTCATCAAAGTCCAAATCAGACCCCATACCCTTGGTCTTCATGATGGTCTGCAGTTGTTCTATCTTCTGCTCTAAGACAGTGGTCTCAAATTTTCAAACATCATGCATATGGTGGGAGACGTCATCATCAGTCTCCACATCATACAGGTTGACACCTTTCCCCTTTTCCTTGATTGGAGCTGGTGGGGTGATGAATTCAGTAGGGCTAAGAGCCTTCCTGATCTGTTGTTGTAAAAGAGTCTTGAAGTCATCATTTAGGAGCTTGGCCACAGACTGGTCGATGAGCTTCTGAACTATAGCGAGTGTGGTTTCATCTAGTGCTGGGGCAGTAGGGTCAGATGAGGATGTGACATTTCTGGTGTTTTGAGAGTCTGACATGGTTCTGTATAAGACAGGAAAAGTTAGCATGGATGCATGAGTATGCACATGCGATTGCATATGGTGCACGTGATGTGACACGTAGAATGTATGCGTGACCTATGCTAGGAAATATGCAATGTTATGGCTGCAACAAGTTAGCGTGCACATGCATGGATGTACATGATGCATCACATAGGATGTATGCATATCCTATGCTAGGAAACATCCAACATTATGGCTACAAAAGAGAATTGCATGAGTATACATGTATGCATGTTTGGACAGAAAACATGAAAAGGGTTAGTGAACACGTAGCATGCATCATCGCTCCCTTTTGACCTTATACCTCCGTGAGAATCGATCAATTCAAGTTCTCTTATCCTAGGTGGGCTACTAACCCAAAGTTACACTGGGAACTCAAGGCGCGATTCTCTCAAGCAAGCAAGATAGTTTGATCGTTGCTTGATTCTTAGCAGAGCAGTACGGGCATGATCATATTGTTATAATAAGAGTATGTCCATGGAATAAGAGTGAGGTTGTTCAACCATACGGAATCATGAAAGGATTCCGACTCTTAGTAGAGCAATATGTAGGAGGAAAAAAATAGGCTGGGTCTATGCAAATCCACTCACATAATAAGGTAAAGATCCACATAGCATGCAATAAGGGTCCTAATTTGGAATGTTGCTAGGCTTACTACATGGGCTTTAGTCTGGTTTTGAGAATAGGCTAAGGTCTCTCACCACATTACACGTACTTAGAGCACGTATTTCTTCGTGAATCACAAGGAGCACCAAAACAGACAGACATAACAGGCAGGAACAAAAAGAAAATCCACTGGGGATGAATAAGAATACAAAACAACAATGAACACGTAAAGTAAACTCCACTTGGGGAAATAAAACTAGAAAATAAAAGACAAGAGTAACAGAAAAA
>CANYBF011131020.1:0-14140 GCA_948192965.1 Dalechampia spathulata
TCTCATTCCATAAACTCTTTATGGATTCTTCTGCACTATTCCAATATCATGGACTTTAATATATAGTTTAATACTCCAAGTAAAACAAGTTCATTTAAAACATTGTACTATATAATGAATAATGCCTTTATTAATGAAAACGTATAGTACAAATACACATGTTGCTCTAGAGCATACACTAACATTATGTAAGTACAGAATACACATAATAAGTTAATCAGGGGCAGTGGGCCCCGTTATTGTCTGGGTGTGCCCCACAGTATTGTGGGCTCAGGAGATGGCATTTGTGATGCTAAGTGCTATGGCTTGCATAAGGCAATTGGAAAATGTATTCTATAAGTACAGAATACACAGAATAAGTTAACAGGGGCAATAGGCCCTACTATTGCTTGGTGGGCTCCACAGCGTGGTGGGCCCAGGAGATGACATTTACGATGCCAAGCGTTGTACCTTGCGTAAGGCAATTGGAAGATGTATCTTGTAAGTACAGAATATATAGAATAGGTTATTAGGGGCTGCAGGCCCCACTTTTACCTAGTGGGTCCAACTTGTGCACTATTCATGGTGAATAGTACCAGGGCCAAAAATGCAATACTTTGCATTTTAAGTGTTTTACCTTACATAGGCAACACTGAAGTGTGTTCTGTATGTGCAGAACACTCAGAATAGGTGGGCCCCATGATTTTTGAGGCATTCTGTGCACCAAAATACACAGAGGAAGACACAGAGGCTTATGTGCATAATCGAGGTCGATATCGGGGACCAAAATCGAGCCGAATCAATATAAACCTGAAATTGCACAAATATGAAAAGTTAGGGTCAACAATTTGCCCCCTGATCAAAACCATTTTGAGGCGACACCTGTGTAAGTCGTCAAAATGTGATCTGATCATAACATGACTTTTCATAAGGAGTAAGAAGCGTACCTAACTCGTAGGGGTGCTTGCATTCAGGCTTAAATCCCAATTCTACCACTGGGAGCCCGATGCTTAGGCTAGAAGATCAATGCTGACCTGATAATCCCAATTCTGTCAATGGGAGCCCGGTGCTTGGGCTAGATGATCAATGTTGATCAATGGTCCCCAATGGGACTGATGGTAATGCCGCGAGTTAATCATCTGGAGCTGGCATCCAGATGCCTATGCGCTAGGATTTAGGAACCAAACGCTTGGCTCTGTGATCACTGCTGGATCGTATGGTCAACTGCGTGACCTGGACAACCATTTATTGGGTCTATTCTCGTGCCATCATATAAATGTCAAATATTTCTGAAAATGGCTTTCAGGATCCTCTGCTGGGCCTCTGACATTTCTGGTTGACGGTTTTGACCAGTATAAGTACCCCAACTTCATTACTAGGGCCCCGACGTCCAGGCTACTCCGATTAAGGCTGATCAGTGGTCACTGTGAGATAGATGGCTTCCTTGCGAGTAATTCATCTGAAGTCAGCATTCAGATGCCTATACGTTAGGTTTTAGCAGTCAAAGGCTTGACTTGGTGATCTCTGCTGGATCAGGTGGTTCTACAGTGGAACCAGAGGTGACCTTTTGCTGGGTTGGGGTGATCAACCGTCAGATCTTGTTCTCGCACCACCAAATAAGTGTTGTCTATTTCCAAAGCCTGCATTTGGGACTCTCTGGCAGAATGCAACATTATCTAGTTAATGGCCTAACTAGAAGTCAAAGGCTTGACTATTTTTGGTCGTCTGCTGGATCAATTTCCTATCTTTGCCAGGCACAGGAAAATAATTTGTTAATGAAATTGGTATTGAAATGGTCCAGGAAAAATACCTAAATTTTTTAGCATTAGTTTGCTGCATTCTGACTGAATTTTTGGATTTTTCACACATTGCAGCTCATGAAAATTTAGCTCGGGGGAGCAAACGACCTCGAAAAATCTTGAAATTTTTACCAGAGGCCTAATTCTTCATGTGCATTTTAGTGGGGGGGTTGGTGAACATTAGCATGCATGCATAGTGGTAGGCGCACATTAGCAAAAATTGCTATGTGTGGTGCACATTCCACGATGTGCTGCGCACATCTCTTGAAAATTTGTAAATTCCTAAGTTTCAATTCAAAAATTAGTTTATTTCCTCCCCAAAATCTGATTTTCTCTTAACTTCCAAATTGGAAATTTAGTGTTTTTGCAAAAATGGCCAGAATTAGGATGCAACCGACCCCTTGAGACCCTGAATCCGTCCCAAGCTACACTTTAACTAAGCACACAACCTGTCACAGCTATTTTATGGCTCGTTTTGGTAACCCAATTATGGAAACCTTTGCCATAGACTCCCATTGGTCCCGTGCTCCTCCCAAGAAGGTGAGTTTTCAGTGACTTGGTTTGGTTTTTTAGTTTTTTGACTTTTCAAAAATTGAATTCTAGGCTATTTTTGATGCATTTAGGCTTGTGTTTGGCTAGAATTTTATGCTAGGTAGATGGTAGGCTTAGGTAGGTGAGTGGTTATCGCATCGATTTCGTAAAAAATGGCATTTTTAGAGTGGGTTTTGCCATGTGTGGTGCACATGGGGTCATGTGTGGCACACATGATAGTGAAAAATGGGCCAAAACATGCATTTGTTAGCCATTTTTCAAGGGATTATGTATTTTAGGCATGAATAAGTGCATTTAAGGTAGAGAGGAGGAGCTCTAAGCCTCTATGATCACTGTATTCATTCTATAATTTCAGTCTGAAACTGACCTAAATTTTGTAATTTGTAGAGGGAGCGAACAGTCATTAGAACTGGCAGCATCCGAGGGATCAGTGAGTAGTACCCCTATTGCCTCGGGAGATACGCGCCAGAGTGGACCAGAGCTATTTTGGTCTGTATATTTCTTACTTTACTAGTGTAAAGTAGAGGAGTAATAGATTTGTTATTACTACCATGATCGAGCGGTGGATGGATTCCACTCACACCTTCCATATGCCAGTAGGCGAGATTACTATCACCCCGGGTATCTTTACCGGGATTACTGGGCTAGAGTGTGCTGGGCTGCCTCTTCCATTTGATGCCAGGCTGACATCGCCGTGTTGGGCATATGACACTATTTTTGTTTTGCTGGGCGTGTCCCCTAATGTGAGAGGTGGCCACATTATTTCGTATGACTGTCTCCAAGAGGCAGTGCTGGCAGAGAGACTGGGCAGAACCATCTCTGCAGAACAGTACACTCGCAGCTTTCTGCTATATGCACTAGGGTGTACTTTATTCAATGATGCCCGGAACAGTGTTCATATGTCTGTATTGTAGGCCCTTTGCGATCTGGATGCTATTGGGTGGTATGACTGGGGTAGCGCCGGTCTGGCTCACTCAATGCAAGGATTGGACTTTTGTAGTTGGTATTGCAGACACCATTTTATTGGTTGCTGGAAGGTCATAGAGGTAAGCAGAATTCCATTGATTCTGTTATTGTAACGTCTGACTGAGTCTCACTGACTGTGTATGTTAGCCTACAGGTCATGGCATATGAGTTCGGGCTACTGCCAGAGCCTGAGGTCCCACAGGGATTACCACTTAGTTTTCCTTGTCTGTAAGCATGGAGTGCACCACATCGAAGACTTGATTACATGATGGATCAGCTGAGGGAGCACCTCAACAACTTAACCTGGGATCAGGTAAAAAGAAACAATTTAATCAGCATTAAACTGTATTGAATTGGTTCAAGAAATACCTGGGTAGGTTCTTATTTTCTTATTGTTTTAGGAATAGGTGTGTCCCTATCCCTGGGACAATATGCATCTGAGGCCGGCATACTTGTCTAGTTCAATGCGTAAGGATGAGCAACATATATTATTGGAAAGTCTTAAAGGTAGACTCTTCTATCTTGGAGAGCGTATGATAGATTGGCAGTTAGGGCCAGAGAGTCGTGTAGAGCCTGCTACACCACCATGCATGATGTTTTGGACTTCATGTACTGATACAGACCCAGAGGTGATTACTAGGTTGACTGGTATGCCCGGGCGGGAGCGCTTATCAGAGTCGCCAGTGGACTATCCAATCTTCATGCAGCTAAGATTACTGGGGCATGTGGAACTCTCTACATGCCAAGGTCAACATGACAAAGCAGGTGGGTCTAGAGTCAGACCTAATATTCCCCGAAATAAAGGTGGATGTCAGGGTTTGCCAACTATTGGTAGTTCTTGAGGTAGCGGTGCCTCGAAAAGATCTCATAATTCTAGAACTAAGGCTGTCCCACTGGTGTCAATGTCGGGTACCCTAAAGGTACCCCCAGGATATGGGCGTCCATCAGACTTTATAGAAGGCTAGCTGATGTGGCCACAGAACCCCTTGGTCTTCACTTATGACGAGACGGGTCATCCTTATGAGACCTCCTATCTAGTGCCAGCGAGGAGTGAGATTGAGTTTGATCCACCACACACGACCCATGTAAGTATGCTTGTTTTGCCATACTTTGAGCTTCAATGGTCTAACATGCATCTTGGTTTTGCAGGTGCCTCGAGATGCCATGACAGATGCTTCAAGACTGCTGATAGGGTTGCGCCGCTACCATATGTCTGAGATGTTGGATGCCCAGGTGGATACCTGTTATGAAATATTTTTGCATGGAAATGCATGAATGCATGACTTATATGCCTATATGTTTGTGCTTGCAGTCTAGCAGGCAAGTGGAATGAGAGGAGCATGATCATTTCGCTTGGATGATGGAGGAGAGGGACTGAGAGATTACAAGGCTGACGACGCGTCTGGAGCATTACAATATTGATGTCATGGATAGTGTCAGTTCTGAGGATGACCACTCCGGGGAGGATGATGCATAAAGGCGATGTGACATCAAGCTTGCATATGCATAGTATCAAAAATCTGTAGTTTCTATACTAGAATAAGATAATGTGTTACAGACTGGCATTGCATGCCTAGTACGCCAGAGTTGTTGCGTACAAACTGTAAAAACAAATAAAAGCTTGTACTGTGTATCTTTTGAATTCGATTATGGAATCCAATGTCGTTTGCTGCTTATAAATACACCATGCTTATATGTTTATTAGCACAACATAACTCATCTACTTTTCCTTACAGAAATCAGATATACAATGACTCAACAATCATTGTCAGCCTTTCGCGCTCTTTCCCGCCGTTGGGAAAATGATGAGTGGAGTCGATTAGGCGAGATTGGACTCCAATACCTAAGAACCTTTCAACAAGTTACCATCAATAATGCTTTCTTGCATGCTGCTATCCAATTATGGGATCAAATGGTTCATGTATTCCTGTTCGGGCATCTTGAGCTGTGTCCGATGTACGAGGAATTTGCCACTATCCTCGGAGTCACTTGCGAGGTGTCAGCAAAATTGATAATGTGTGCATCAATCAGAGAGGCAGAATTGTCTCTGATGAGGGCCTTTGACATCAACTTGACCACTATAATGTGTCTCTTAGCTACAGAAGATTCTGTAGACATCATTGCTCTCTTCCAGCTATGCGGACAGAAATTGATAGGTACCCCTTCGTGGCTAAGGGTAGCTGGATTCAATTTATTGGCATAATTCTTGTTCGTTGATCCATCCGGCCATGGGGACTTGCTGATCAAGCCTATCATAGACTAAATGATGCAGGGTCAGACCCCTTTTCCTATGATTGTAGCAGAGACGATCATTAGTCTGGATAAAGTGAAGCGTGGACAGTCTGAGCGCTTCAGTGGCAGTCTGCTTCTTCTATAGGTGAGAATTCTAAGCCACCTTTGCAGGTTTTCAACTTAGAAAAATTATATTTTGCCCTAATTTTTGCATGAGTCACCTTCTATAAGGTTTTTGGCTCATCGGGTTTTATTTTACTTCAAGACCCTAATTTTTACCTGAATTGCCCCCTTGAGTTTTTAGTTCAACAGGTCACTCTAACTTTTGCCTGAGCAGCCTTTTGTAAGGTTTTCAACTCAGCGAGCTTTCATTTTTATTTTCTTTTATTACAGGTCTGGCTTCAAGAGAAGCTTGGGATTCTGGCACCGCCAGCAGGGGACCCGCAGAGATACCTTCCTCATACCCACATACGAAGGGGCTATGCCTTTGGTGAGGCAAGGACAATGTCATTCCAAGGTTGGATTGAATGGATGAGGACTCGACTTGAGAGCGAGATCAGGTGGAGCTGTCCCTAGTGGCGTATACAGCATGTTACTATAATGACTTACATAGATTGTATCCCACTACCAGGATTCAGGCATTGTACACACTACAGTCCTGCTAGGATCTGTCGTCAGTATGGCCAATGATAGACTATTCCTCAGCTGATAGAGTTTGAGGGAGGCAGGCTGGTGCCTCGCTTCATGGAGCATGTGGAGAGGACTTGGCCTCACCGTCGGATAGTGCTGGTGGAGATTCTCAGAGCTAGATCTGACACTGATGAGTACAAACTTTGGGTGCTGCACCAAGCTTGAATCCTGTACTATAAGATGTTGTTAAGTAATAACATGTAATAAAGGATGATAATGCTTTGTGTTTGCAACTAGTATTACTTAAGGCTAAGTTTATGAACATGTGTTCCATTTTCATTAATGAGATTAAAACATTTACATGAAAATGTTATTGACCATCCTCGTGCGAGATTTTCTGATCAACTATTTTAATACTCTCATTTTGCTTTTAAGAGCTCTAACTTTTACATGAGTTGTCTAAGCGAATTTTTAACTCATCGAGCAGATGTTTTTCTCTTTGCCTTAACTTTTGCGTGAACTGCCTATGTAGGTTTTCAGCTCACCAGGCTTTTAATCTTTATTTTGCTATTTTTCTTTTGCCCCTTGCTCCAGACAAAATATTTCTTTAGCCGGTCTAGGTTGACAGGTTATGAGAACTTGTTACCCTCCAAATCTGAGATACGAACAGTGCCTTTAGAGAGGATCTTTTTAACTAGGAATGGGCCTTCCTAGTTGGGCCTAAACTTTCTACGAGGGTCACAAATAGCCAGCCTGACTTGCTTCAGGACCATATCGCCTTCCCGTATGGTTACAGGTTTAACCTTTTTGTTGAATACGTTTACCATGCAGTTTTTGTAAAGCTGTAGGTGGTAGAGAGACTTCAGCCATTTCTCATCAATAGTGACCAGGTGCTCATACCTGGCCCTTTTCCATTCAGCTTCTGGTAACTGAGATTCTAGGATGACCTAAAGTGATTTTAGCTCCACTTCAATTGGCAATATGGCTTCTATCCCGTAAACCAAAGAGTAGGGGGTAGCACCCATGGGGCTCCTTATAGTGATTTTGTAACCCCATAAGGCAAATAGCAGCTGCTCATGCCAATCTCTGTAGGTCTATACCGTTTTGGCTAAGATCTGCTTGATCATCTTATTAGCGGCTTCAACCACCCTATTAGCTTGAGGGCGATATGGAGAGGATCGATGGTGCTCAATCTCATATTTTTCCAGCAAGTCTGCAACTTAGGCCTAGAACTGTACTCCATTGTCTGACACCAAGTGGTGTGGCACCCCATATCGGCATATGAGATTCTTCTCTATAAACTTGGCAACCTACCTTGCCCCCAGTTTACCGTAGGATTCAGCTTCTACCCACTTAGAGAAGTAGTCCATAGTTACCAGTATGTACCGATGTCCATTAGATGCGTTAGGATGAATCTCACCCATGATGTCAATTCCTCAAGCTGAGAATGGCCAAGGCGTTGTCAAATTCTGCAATTCGACTGGTGGTAGATGACTCAGGTCTTCATGAATCTAACATTCATGGAATTTCTGTACAAACTATATGTAGTCAGTCTCCATAGTGATCCAGAAATATCCTTGGTGTAGGATCTTCCTGTAAAGCACAAATCCATTCATATGGGGTCTGCATACACCAGCATGTACCGTCTCCATAACAGACTCGATTTCTTTCCCTGATATGCATCGAAGTTATTGACCATCTATTGTTCTTCTGTAGAGAACACCCTGATGCAAGATAAAGTTGGCTGCTAGCCTGCATAAAGCTAGCTTATCAATTCTGTTGGCTTCTTCTGGGTAAGTTCTAGTCTTTAGAAAGTTCACGATATCTGTGTACCATGGGATTTTGTCTGATGGGTCTAGCGTCATAACCCATTCCCCAAAATAGCAAGGGATCCTTGACTACTCAATAATCACGGGTTGAGCTTGACTCTATGGTTGCTCACAAACCAAAGCCAGTGTAGCTAAAGCATCGGCCATCTGACTCTCTTCATGTGGCATGTGAATAAATTAGCAGGAGCTGAAATTACAGACCATGAGCTTCATATATTCAGCATAAGGCTTGAGCCTTTCCTCTTTGACTTCCCACTCAGCCGTGGATTGGTGAATGACAAGCATCAAATCACCAAATATCTGCACACATGGGGCACCGACCATTAGCAATGCTTCTAGCCCGAAAAGACATGCTTCATACTCAACCATATTATTGGTGACTGAGAAGTTCAGCCGCTTTGAAAGCATTATTAGTTCACCTTCATGAGTGATTAGCACAACTCTTACACCTGCACCCCTTTTGTTGACTGCGCCGTCAAAGTGCAACTACCATTTCTGGACATCAACTGCCCCCAAATGCTCATCTGGAAAGTCCAGTTCAAAAGCCTCAGAGTCATCCATTGGCCTGGATGCTAAGAATTCAGCAATTGCTCTACCTTTGATCACCTTGGTAGTGACATACTGTACATCGAACTCTGACAACAGGATCAGCCACCTGGAGAGTTTCCCTACTAGCGAAGGAGCTGCATACAAATACTTCATAGGATCAACCTTGGAGATTGCCTGTATTTGGTATGATTGGAAGTAATGCCTGAGTTTTTTGGTAACCCATACCATAGCCATGCATAGCTTCTCAACAATACTGTACTTGCATTTGGTTGGCAAAAGCTTCTTACTCAAGTAGTAGACAGCATGCTTGACTTTGGCATCATTCTCTTGAGCCATCATAGCACCCATTGACTCCTCCTCTAAGGCTAGATAGAGTAGTAGTGGTTTTCCCAGCCGAGGTGGTTGTAGAATTGGTGGGTTGGAGAGATAATGCTTTACCCTCTCAAAAGTGAATTGTCAGTTTTCATCCCAAACCATAGGCTGGTTCTTCCTCAAAAGTTTGAAGATGGGCTCACACATGGTAGTGAGCTTGGCGATGAATCTGCTGATGTACTGGAGCTGTCCCAGGAATCCCCTAACTTTTATCTCAATTTTAGGAATAGGTATCTCAATGATTGACTTTGCTTTGTCAGGATCCACCTTGATACTCCTTTGACTGACAATGTGACCCAACAGCTTGCCAGATGTCACCTTGAATGTGCATTTTTTTGGGTTCAACCTGAGTCCGTATTTCTCAACGCGTGTAAGAAATTTGTCAAGAGCAGCTGTATGTTCTCCTTTGGTGGAAGACTTCACCATTATATCATCCACATAGACTTTGACCTCCTTGTGGATCAAATCATGCAACAATGTTGTTGCAGCTCGCTGGTAGGTAGCACCTACGTTCTTCAAGCCAAAAGGCATCACCTTATAGCAGTAGATCCCTCATTCTGTGATGAAAGCTATCTTCACCTTGTCTGTAACTACCATTAGGATTTGGTTGTACCCAGAGAATCCATCAGCAAAGGAATACATAGCGCTAGTGGCTGCGCTATCAACCAGTACGTCGATGTGAGGCAAAGGAAAGTCATCCTTTGGACATGCTTTATTCAAATCCATGTAGTCTACGCAGACTCTGACCCTGCTGTCTTTCTTGGGAACTGGCACCACATTGGCCAACCATTCTAGATAGTCAACCACCTCAAGGAATTTAGCATCCAACTGCTTCTGGATATCTTCTTTGACTTTTTGTGCCCACTCTGGTCGGAGACGCCGTAGCTTCTGTTTGACTGGCTTGAACCCCGGCTTGGTAGGAATCCTGTGTTCCGCGATGGATTTGTCGACACCCGACATGTCTTCATAGCCTAGAGCAAAGGCTTTTATGTGCTTTTTCAGTGCGCTGATTATTTCCGTTCTCTCTTCAGAGGTCAAGTCTGATGCAATCTAAAGAAGACATGGCTTGTCATCTGTGTTGATGTTAACATTTTTGATGCAAGATGCATTAATGTCAAAAATGCTTATGTAATGCTCATGCTCATGCATAATTCCATCAGAATACACATCAAAAACATAAGCAAAGTTGCTCTTTATTGCTTCATACTTAGATGGGATTACATCATCATTAAAAAATATAGAAATAGGGACATCAGCATCCTCATATACAAGCTCTTCAAGGGTGATCTCTACCAGCATGGCGATATCCTCATAGACCTTTGGCAGCAGCAAGTCTTCAACATCCAAGTTTTGCAGCTTGGATCCCAATGCAGTGACTGTAGTAGGCTCCGGTTCTAGGTGATCGGTGGTAAGATCAGCAACATCACCAAAGATCTAGAAAGCTTCATCAGGGCTAATGGTGAAAGTAGCAGCAGTCTTTCCAGGTGCTGTCAGGGCTAACAGGTCATAAACATAGCCAAAGATGGTGAACTGTTGCTCATAGAAGTCCTCCAAGTTAGGCAACTCGGGAGCATGATCATGTTGAGTCTCTTATTGGATGAAGAGAACCATTTTACATTGCTCTGGCTTATCCGAAGTGTATGGATCGAACCCAATGCAGTACCTTTCTTCCCACATGGTTGTAGGGATATCAAATTCAATCGGGCCTTGCTAATATAGGCCTAAACCCATGCCAGGTACATAGTCCATCAGTTGTATCATCCTCTCCATAACGGGACTCGGTTGGTACGAGTAGGATTTTTGTTCTCCGATAGCGGCAATCTGGAAGCCAGTCATAAGAGGGACATCTTCTCTAATGCAGGCTAGAGAAACTTTGTCATCAGTAGTAATAGTAACCACACCCTCATTGTGTGGGAACTTAATTTTCTGGTGTAGGGTGGATGGCACACCTCCCAATAGATGGAACCATGGTCAGCCCATGAGCAGCACGAATGACACCAAAATGTCTAAAGCAGTGAATTCCACCACTGATTCTATCAGCCCGACAGTGACAGTGGTTGTGAAGGTACCAGTAACCTCCCATTTGGACTCGTCGTAGGCCTTGATAATGGTCTTACAGGGTTTGAGGTCTGAAAGCTGAATCCCAAGCTTGGGAAGCACTTTGAGTGGGCAAACATTGATGCCAGAACTATCATCCACCATGACATAGGGGGTGGTGAAGTTCATGATGTTCACCTTGATGAACAGTGCTCTGTTGTGGAAGATTCCCTCGGCCGGTAAATCTGCATCAGAGAATGTGATCATGCTGGATGGTAGCTCTTGATTGACCAACTGGCTCTTCATGTTGAAGGTAGAAGCAGAGGGAGAGATCTTCATAGCAGAGAGTGCTTCGATGACGGCCCGTCGATGTTGCTGAGAGGATAGCACCAAGTCCCAGATAGTAATGTTAGCTTGGGTCTTCTTCAGCTGTTTAACCACAATATTATCAGGCTAAGCTACCTGATCAGCTGGTAGCGGAGCTGGAACATTGCTTGGACCAGCTTGATCCCTAACGGGCCTTGGCTCAATTGGCTTCTTGAGAGCTTTAGGTTTCTTCCTAAGGTCGGGAGGAGTGAACACCTTGCCACTACGGGTCATGTTACGAACCCGAGAGGACATTTTATTAGCACCCAACCCCTTCTACAGCTTGGATGGTTTTGGTGCTGGCTTGGCTACCTTGGGAGTCTCGGTCTACTTACCCTTATCTAAAGCCTGTGCATTCGATGCTTCAGGTTTGGAGGATTTCTGAGTAGCTGCAGACTCATCCTCAAAGTTCTCGTACCATATGTCAATGGCACTAATGTCAAATCCACCACCGGGCGAAGGGTAATGGTAGGTAGCTTAGCATTCCCCTTACTGCTGAGGGGAGAAAAGGAGCTTATGATCAGGGATTCTGGCAATCCTGATTGGATCATGTAGGTGCGGTTGGCCTTATGGTAGTTTGGTAGTGGGTTTATCTTGGTAGACAGTTTGGATTTCTCAGGGTCTTTGATCTCACCAGAGTCAATGAGATTTTGGATGACAAGTTGAAGGAAATGACAGTCATTGGTGTTATGGCCATGGTACTGGTGATAGTGGTAGTAGGTTTTGGTGTCTACTGTGGCTGGAGGTGGTGTGTTGAAGTTTAGCTCTAGGGGCTTGATGAGTTTGGCTTTGAGAAGACGACTAAAAACTTTGGAAAGTGACATTCCAAGATCTAAGAATTTCTGGGATGGCGTAGTGTTCCAGAGTATGGGGTTTGGTGTTTGCACAACATTGATGTACTGTGGTTTTGGTATTTGTAGGGCATTGATGTAGTGAGGCTTTGGTTGTGTTGGTGTATAGGTTGCAGTTTTAGGTTTTGGGAAGGAAAGCTCCTTTTTCTTACCCTCGGTCTGCTCGATGCGCTGTCCCGCTGAGTATATATCCTCAAAAGTGTGGAACGTCTGATACCTTAGCTTATCCTAGTAAAGTGGTAGCGATTCCATGATAAGCTTGTTGATCATGTCTGATTCAAAAGGCTTCTGTCGAACCAATGCAACTTTGTCCATCCAGCGACTGAAATAATCCATAAAGGACTCATTGGTTTTCTGCTTAACCATTTCCAAATCCATTAGGGTTACATCAAATCGGGCCTTAAACCCGTACTGTTTACAAAAATCAGTACAAAGAGGTTTCCACTCGGTCATGGTCGCCTTATTCAGATTATGATACTAGGCTAGCGCTGGTCCCTCCAGTGAGATGAAGAAGATCCTAACAATCTGATCATCTGACAAGTCAGTGGTACTCATCAGCATGGTGTAAGTCTTCAGATGGTTCTTCGGGTCTCCAATTCCATTGTACTTGGGAACATCAGGGAGCTTGAACTTAGTAGGTAGCCCCTTGATTGCACGGATAGAAAACTCATCAAAGTCTAGGTCAGTCCCCATGCCTTTAGTCTTCATGATGGTCTGCAGCTGTTCAATCTTCTGCTCTAAGACAGTGGTCTCATTTTTCCAAACATTATGCATATGGAGCGAGACGTCATCATCAGTCTCAATGTCATACAAGTTGACACTTTTCCCTTTTTCCTTGATTGGAGCTGGCGGGGTGATGAATTTAGCAAGACTGAGAGCCTCCCGGATCTGCTGTTGTAGGAGGGTCTTGAAGTCATCATGCAGAAGCTTGGCCACAGACTGGTCGATGAGTTTTTGAATTGTAGCAAGTGTGGCCTCATCAAGTGTTGAGGTAGCAGGGCCGGATGAGGATGTGACATTTCTGGCATTTTGAGAGTCTGACATGGTTCTGTACATGACATAAAAAGGTTAGCATGAATGCATGAGTATGCGTATGTGATTGTGTATGATGCACGTGATGCGACACGTAGAATGTATGCATGACCTATGCTAGGAAATATGCGATGTCATGGTTGCAACAAAGCGGGTTAGTATGCATATGCATCTATGCATGCGGTGTATCACATAGGATGTATGCGTGTCCTATGCTAGGAACATCCAGCGTTATGGCTGTAAAGGTAAATTTTGTTAGAGAATTGCATGAGTATGTATGTATGTGTGATTGGCAGAAAACACGAAAGGGTTAGCGAACACGTAGCATATAGCAACGCTCCCTTCCAACCTTTTACCTCCCTGAGAATTGGTAAATTCAAGTTCTCCTGTCCTAGGTAAGGATACTAACCTGGAGTTACACTAGGAACTCGAGGTGCGATTCTCTCAAATAAGGCAAGCAAATGTTTTGATCGTCGCCCGATCATATGAGGGATTACAACGAAAATCCGATAGCATTTCAACCATATTGCCATGATAAGTGAATGCTGATGGGATTGGCATGAGGTTGTGTAACCATATAGAATCATGAAAGGATTCCAACTCTTAGCAAAGCAATACGGGCATGATCATATTGTTATGATAAAAGTATGCCCTGTTGGTTTGTATAGTGATTAAGTAGCAGAAGAAATTTAAAATTTTCATTTTAAAACAACAAACCAAAAGAAGATCTTTGCATCAAAACACAGAGAAACAAGTTTACAGATTAGAAGTGACAGTTTGATAGTAACTCTTACATTCAATACAAATGTCCTTCATTCTTTATCTCTAAAGCATTTATGGTTGTAGCAAACCAAAAACCACCAAGATAGGCAGCCTCCAACAGTATCCATATGAAACAAGGATGTCCAAGCAAGCAACCAATTGCTTCTATCTCCTTTCCTGTGAA